>VYYJ01000254.1:0-76098 GCA_021029165.1 Cyphoderus albinus
TGCCAACGGAACGAAATTATAGTTTTGCGCGATGATTTCTTTGTACTTGTTTAACTTTCTGGCGGCAGCATTGTCGGCGGCTGAAATTAATTTTACTGTGTTAAATTTTTTAGAGAACCATAATACGTTTGTGCAGGAAAGCAGCAATAAATTAATGGTGACGGTAATTAATTACATTTATGTCATGAGATCATGAAACACAGGATGTATATATTTTTTAATTGATTTTAAATAAATTTTGAGTCAAATAATGGAAGTCTATAAAAACGATACTAAACTGTAATCCAAACATTAAATGCGTTTTCAGGCATTTGATACCGTCTAGTTGGTCACCATCAACGACATTAAACCCAACTGTTCCTGATCACGGTGCTCTCCTCAAGGCTGCAACTGCGCAAAAGAGGGATAAAAGCAAGTCTGTAGATCAAAAAGTACAGAAAAATGAAAATTCCGGGAATGCTGTTCATTCTGGTCATATTTATATTGGCCGCCGTATTGGCTGAGGTAAAATTTAAATATCTTATTTTCATGAATTTAAATATTTAAAGTTTTACTAATTCAACATGTACGCGTATTGCTCTTTACAGCCTAGTAGGAAAGGAGTTAAGCAGTTGCAGCAGGCAGAGAAAGATTCAGCTCCTCCGTCCAATTCCCGATAGTTGAGCCCGACGACACGGAAGGAAGTTTGCACGGAGGCAAGGCTGCTGCTTCAAGAACAAACCAATATATCTATCTGGAACAACAATCATTTACAACCATTGTAATACATCTAGTATTCTTCCAATCTTGATTTCAGTTTTTACATGCTTCTCAATTGGCGATTTATTCATTTATATTTGTAGTGAATGTTCCTTAATTCCTTACACTATTAAAACCGCATAAATGGATGGCAGAATGAATTGACACTCACATTTAGTATTATTCATTTTGTAATATTTTTCAAGTCATCGATCATTTAGAGTCATTCAGACAAAACAATTTAGGTTTCTGCCAAATCGTGCAAAATCGTGGACATTCGCTCATTTTTTTGTAAAATAAAAGTTGCTGGACTGTTTACCATCTTGATTATGATTTTAATCTCCGTAATAAGAGCAGGGGTACATATTATGTACAGCTATACATTTAGTAAGAAGTTTTTTAAATAACTTTGAAAGTTTCCATATTCACTAACTAATAATACTTTTTCCAGCCACGCCCTAAAGTTAAGGATTATGGAAGAAAAAAGCCTTAGATGGGAACGAAAATCCAATCTGATGCATTACAATTACGAAACAGACCGTGTTGAATCTGGCGGCTATAACTGTACGAAAGAAGCATTACTCGTCGGAAGAGAACATGCAAAGCGGCTTTGTTTCTTCCTTTCTCTCAGTTTATCATTCAGCATTTTTTGAAAATAATAATACTGAATAGGCACAAAGTGTAGAACGTCTATTATACTTTAATCATGTTCGAGTTACTTTATTTAGTATCACATTGAACGTATCGGCACAGTTATCCATAAAACCTATACCATTGCCACTATAAAAATAAAAACTCCACGAACAAAGCCAAAGGTGAAAGTTGTACATACGTCAGAAATAATTTTTTTCCTGGACCGTTCTTTTAAGGTTATTTCATATTCCATTTGACAAAAAACCAACATGATGCCATTGAATATTTAAAAAGAATACAACCACATTTCTTGTTGTAATCTGTATTCTGTAGCAATAATTAAAGTATAACACAAACAATTTCCTAACATTATTTTCTATTTGTGTGACCAGTAAAGTATGTAAGTAAAACTAATCATTCACAATAATACCTAGTTATAAAAATAAGTACAAATAACATACACGTGACACAAGGGTAACAATTCTTGCATATTACTTTACATCTTTATTTATTGTTTCCCAATAGGCAATTAAATCATTATACTATACGAACCGCACAACCGGATATCATAACACAAAAATGCTCGCATCAATTATAATGCTATCAAAATTAAGATACAGCTGCATTAATTAATTGATATTCTGTCGAGTCATATTTTATTGATCATTAATACTAATAATTATGGACTGAGGAATTCGCATATTTGTCATAAAGCCTAGGTATGTATTATAAAAAAACAATCAAACAATCCAAAAAAGGTCACCGACTGGTTGATTTAACATTAAAACGCACGTCAAATTCACGTCTATTCAGAAGCTTACCAAAACCAAATCATTAACCATTAATTCTATTAGTCGCATTCATAGAGAACATTTTAGGCTTTATCTTTCTTGGTTTTCTTGTAAAGCAATTGTTTCAAGCCCAACTGTGCAAAATTGTGGAACCATTTCTCACAAAATGAACGTTTTGGGACTGTTTGCCATTTTGATTATGATTTTGTCTGCAATATCAGCAGAGGTAAAAATATTTAAATTAGTCGAAACTATTTAATAATAAATTAATAGAAGTGGTGGGGAAGATTTTAAAAACTGGTATTCACTATAATATTTTACTAGCCAAAAGTTAGGCATGGGACAGATAAACCAGAAGATGGATCCGGAAAGCCTGGCTGATACATAACGAACTACGTTGGATTTTACGGCTATACCTGTGCTCGACGGAGTCCATCCTTTGTTCTGGTTCTTTGAAGGCGGTGTTGTTTCCTACTTCGTCACGGTTCACTATTCAAAGCTCTATCAAATATTAATTAAGATACACAAGCTATAGAACATAATAATGTACTATTCCCGTTTTGTTTGATTGAGTTGAGCAATTTCTGTCACATTGAATTTGATCATTTTTGTTTCCAACATTAAAATTTTGCAATGCTATTAAAAATATGACAGGCAAAACATTAAACAAACAAATCGAGATACGGGAAACCCGCATGGTGCCATTGAATATTTAAAATGAATACAACCTTTTTTAGTATAACCTTTACTATGTAGCAATAATAGAGCGGTACTGCTGAATCATTATCACAAAACAATAATTCACAGGAGCCTATTTGCGTATCAACAGTTAGTATGATAATACATTGCTTACTCATTTACATTCATGATATAATACAATACAAATGACATTACGGTAACATACTTGTAACAATTCATGTAAGAACTAGTACTTTCCAGTAAAAAACTTTCAGTTGCTCCTCCGGGTTGGTGGTTGCCTGTTGTCTTCCGACTTTACAACATTACAGACACAGTTTTAGTGCGCAGTTCAATATGTCTAACCAAACGAATAAATCGTTAGACACTGTTCATCTTAGCGACATTATAACTGATGAAGGAGTAATTACAGTAGCAACGTTGGAAATAGAAGAGAAAGCTATAACAGAGCAGGAAAACGAAAGCGATGAAGAGTTATCTTATGCGGAATCGTATGCAGGGAGGATCCGTAACTCTCGATTGATTCCTTTGAGTGCTCGGTCCGGCTCCACTAAATCTGGCCATTCAGGGGGAAGTCTAAACAAACGCTCTTCCATGGTATTTTCCCTGGTAAGATTAATAGAATTAATGAAATGTTTACATAAAAGTTCGAATACCTATAATATGAAATTTTACCTCCAGGTTTTATTTGGAACCTTTGCATCTTTCGCGCTAATTTATGATTTGTTTGAAACAAAAACGACTGGACTTCAATTTCTGGCAGAGCAAACCTTGAGTGAATACCTAGACTTTGGTTACGTTGGAACAAATTTTTCGGAGACCCTGACTTTTATGTCGTTCTTAATCTGGAATGCAGCATTCATTGAATTTTTGGATCATTTATATCAGCGGCAAAAAGCTCGGAGAGGTGGCCTTGTAGCCAAAAGAATGGTAAAACATTATTTGGGTCTACAGGAGATTCAATTGTTTGATGGGTCGCAACTGAATAATACGAATTTGAATGATCTTGTAGGTAAATATTACCACTTTTGCAATGATGCTGACGTCATTCTTTGGTGCAATTTTGGCAACTGTTGATCCGGGAGGTGGCTGGGCAGGTGTCGCAAATTGGAGCGTTGAGTTCCTAGTCATCAACTACCATTCACTTAACTTCGGTCTGTCCTTGATGTGTTGGACACCTTCAGCATTTTCAAACATCAATGACATCAGAAAGCTGTATGGCACTCATCGGTCAATGACAACGATAACATTCGGAATGACGAACCTTTTGTTCGAATTTTGTTCTGATGTTTTCCGTTTCCTAATACAAGACATAATATTGTCAAACACTCTAACATTTTACAATGAGATCAAGGAATCGGCTCGCATTTGCGAAGAGGTGGTTGAGACTGTGGACGGAGCGGAATGTCAATACAGAGAGATAGCCTCTTCACGGGAACTTCATAAGAAATTCAACAAGGCATTCGAGCGGAATATCAGAGTTATGCTGCTCCAGCTTTTGTTCATGCTGACGTATTTGCTTGCCTCTGCACTGGAGAAAGAACCTTTTGTCTTGTTCAATATTGCGTTGTCTATTGCTGCTGTAAAGGCTCTCATTTTCTTTTGGTTGTCTAGCAAAATTAACAAGCACGTAAGTTTAATGGAAGATTTAAACTTCGAGGTTGAGTTGAATTACTTGAATTAGCCATCAAAATAAAATTATGCTATATTTTTAGGGAGGAAAAATCACCCTTTGTGCGAAGAGGCTCGAACGAACATTTGGGGAACTGGTGGTGGATGGCAAGAGAGTTATATTGAAGGTCGTCGTCGACGAGATTGAAGATGAACCCATTTCCGTCTGCACGAATGGCTTCCTAATGAATGAGGGATTTATAATTGCGGTTTGTGACCACTATTTATATGCATAATTTAGGTTGTAATGATTTGTTAAAATAAGTTTGTTTGCCAACAGATAATAGGAGCAGTTTTCACATTCTTTACACTGCTAGCACCAGCCCGACAAGAAACAGAAAATTCCTGTAACTGTAACTGTACTTGCAACGCTGGGGCACGAATATAATATTCTTAAAGCTTCATCGAGCAACTGTCGGAAGTATTGCAGAAAGCATGACTAACATGATTTTAATTGAAATATTAATTTTAATTCATGTGAAATTTTTTTATTGGATAACATAAATGATGTAAGAGTTTGGAACAAATTATAACTTTAATCACACATTTTAGTCACAATTACTAGTCGTTATTTTAGTATTTAATAAAGTCCTGAATTTGACCATATTTCAATAATCTATATGTATACTTTCTCTAGATCTCACGTTTATAATAATAATAATTGTAAAATGATATCTATAATTAATGCAAAATTATTATTCATAAACTCATCTATGTATATTTATATATGCGTGTATTATGTATGTATATTCCATTAATATTAATAATAATTTTAGTGAAATAGAGATAAAGAAATCATTTCGAAATTCTATTACTTTTGTAACAGTTTTAATATCAGATACAATTATTAAATTTTATATCATGCAGATAAAATTTTAAATATAAATATATTCGTCTTTAAGACTAATAATGTTCTATGTGTGTAACGCACTATTAAATTAACCACAAAATGCCACAAATGCAAAATAATTATTTTCATAGACTGAGATTTCTCTGAGAAGTATTTTCCTAGTTTCTTTACATTACTCCTTTAATTCAGCACTTCTTCATAGTTGATTCGTGGACATCGGACATCGTAATATTATTCTCATCATGAGTCATGATTCATGACATGAGATGAGTTGAGCTGCTCATCACCGTTGATAGTGCACAAAGTTTCATTGCATCTGCATCTTTTCTACTATAATCAACAATTATTTACTGCGCGAGGGACCACCCACGATGAAAAACATCGAGTTTGAGAGTAGACTGAGCAGCTCAACAAACTCAAACTCACTCAAAAAAGGCTTTTAAGTCAAAGCTGCATTTCATTTTCTTGTTCATCATCTGGACAGAATTTCAGCTGTTAAGTAAATAAACACTTTCATCATGAAAGTTTCATGCATCAAATCAAATGTGAAAAAGCTAATTTTCCAGAATTTTAGTTTTAAATTATTAGAATTAAATGTGCCGTTATTTAAATGGAAGGTGGTCACAGTCACATTACATTGAAAGTCGAACGAACGAAACCAGTAACCGAATGTGGAAATTAATATACAAACACACGTGATTAATTAATTTAAACAATGTTATAAATTAAAAGTTCCTAGTAATTAATAGTATTAATTGTTAAATAAAAATGGAGATTTCTACAAGTACAACTTCATCACCTCAACCGCTACCTCAACTGTCGCCGAATGTGATAATCCTGGTCATATCATCTTTTCTCCTTCTGATTATAATTTACCCCTGGATAATTCCAGTAACGGTTATCTCATTTCTGATCGGGTTTAACGGTGTGGGCCACCTCGACAAATTCCTCAAGTGTTCCATAGCCGGAGGTCGCTTCGGTTCTAATGTTCAATCCTACTTCAAAAAGTACATCAGCGACCCGAATCTCCATAAAAATGTGATCAAGGAGGTGACCGAGGATCCGCTTCGAGATTACCTGGAGGAGGTTGAATCTGAAAAACCGGAAGTGGACAGTCACAACAACCAGAATCTAACTCAAAGTCAGACTCAAGTTCCTATTCCAATCGATCTTCAAATTCCATCTTTACAACCATCACAGCATCAACTTCTCCAGCAGGAGATTTCTAACACTCTCCTCAGCATTCCCGGAAGAAGTTCCAACAGATCATCTCCAGAGAAAACTAAATTCGGCGACTTGCCTATAAAAAGTCACTCGGTGGCTTCATCACGTCGTGTAAGTGAAGACATTCCTACCTCGACTGGTTCATTTGGCGTTACTCATCATCATCCTTCGCCCTCCACCATCCGACGTCATTCCAACAACCAGACGCCCTCGCCCAGTAAATCATCCGCCTCAGCTTCCGCCCGTTCGTCGCCATCGCCGTCGATCCAGCTCTGCTCTGAATTTAGCGGCGGCAACGGTTACAAAAGTTCCGAAAATCGAGTGTTCCGCGTAGATGTTCGAGTTGACCAATCAATTGGAAGACTTTTTACTAACATCATCAACTACTACATCAGTCCATCCTGGGCGCCCTACGAAACCCGGCGTCAGCTGCGACTAAGTTTGAAACAGTTATTGACTAAGGTAGGGGAAACATTCCAGAAAAAATTCTTCACTCGGAAAAAAGGTTCTGGCTCGACTTCGGCAGAAAATGCTCCGGCCGTGAAGCTCCTGCGTGAAAAATTGGTTCCACTGGCTCTGCACTATCTTGATAAGATGTTGACCCGTGGAGTGCCGACAAAAAAGTTGAGTGAAGAAGACCTTTTGAGTTTGACCCCAATTATCTCCAACGAAAGCAGGAGACACAACGTCCTAAAGATCCGCAAGTTCAGTCGGCAAATCGCCGAGCGGTTTCTTTCCAAGGATGACCAAAACTGCAAGCTATGGCTGGAGCTGTGCGTCGCCGTTTTGGCGGATGGCGTACTCGTGAATGTTATTGACCTGGGTAGGGACAAACTCCCGGAGTTGTTGGAAGAGCTTGCAGCGAGTTACAAAAATTCAATTCCAAATCCAGCTCGAGCATCAACATCCGTATCAGTCTCAGATGAGCAAGAACAAACACAGCAGTTTACGGATCCACTCCAATCAGACAATTTTGTCGATGCATCTGAATCTTTGTCATTCTCACAACCCCAAGAAACACATCCCGAACCAATTGAAGATGCTTTGGTTCCCGTTACTCCAACTCCCGTGGAGCAAACTTTGGAAGACCAACCTGAACCTCCTAAAATGGTACCTTTCCTTCTGGACAGTTTTCTGGACCCCCCATTCAACCTGGAAAAGCCGGATCCGATAGTTTCCAGATGGCGTCCCGTATTAAAAGACATTGTCTCCGAAACGGACCTTTTGTATCCTCTGATCCAATACATGAAGCATGCAGGGGGTCAACAGTCCCTGGTATACCTCCAAGGAGTCCTGGACGACTATCCACAGGAAGGGGATGTATATTGTAGAAGGGTGCTGGAACTGGAGTATTTGCCGGGCTTCTGTAGATCCAGTTTGTTACTGGAGACCTTGGGTCTTAGCAGGCTTGACGTTGCGCAGGAGGTTGGAGCTGATCCATATAGTGTCAGGTATGGTATACAATTATAAGTTTAATTTTTTTCCAGCTCTCAATCAATAATAATTTTATTTTCTGCTCCTCAGGAGAAACAGCCAAGGGCACGCTCGTTCGGCGTCCTACGGTGGACCATCCAGTTCCAGTTTCCGGGAATTTCTCAAAATCGAGCAGGGTGTAGTGGAGGGTCTACCATTAACTGAGGGCAGTGGCGGTAACCATCATCAAAGCGTTTCGGGTTCAGCTTCCTCGCTGAGTGGCGATCCGTCTGGGAAAGGCCCGGGTGGATCTGGAGCCGCACTCTCAGGCGCTGGCGCTGGCCAAGTGGAGCCCAATTTGGCTTTTAAGAGACGCCCACATCTGGAAATGTTCATTGCAAAATTCATGAAGTCGACGACAAAGTCTTGGAAGCAGTATTATGATCCCTTGGAAGAGGAAGAGTGCGAGGAATTGGCCAAAAGGGAAGGGATTGAGGCGAAGTCTTATGAGGAGTGGTCACATCCTGAAGTCAACTCGAGGGTCAGGATCAAAGCGAGTAATTCGGATATTTTTGATGGGTTTATTGATATTGGTGAGGAAAACAAAGGAATTTTTATTGTATTTTATTACTTTAATAATGTCATACAACATTCTTATTAATAAATTGTTGCAAAAATATATTTTCAGTTATTTCCTTGATGCGTGAGAGTCCAGTGCTCAGCCCATTTTGCTCAGGACTCGCCGCCCTTCTGAAGCCGTACTTAATGCCGGTGGTTGACTCCCAACTGGAAAAGAATCTGCCACATCTTTTATCAAAAGGATTTGCTCATTTCCGTTGTGGATCTGATTGCAGACATTTTTGAAGAAAATGAAGACGACCAAGTTGCTGATAATAGCGGCGAAATTAATACTAATGCTTCAAATAAGGATAACCGTAACCATAATCATAATCAGCAAGAAGACGCCGCTTCTCATCATCACAGCTCGTCCTGCACCTCCTGTGATCCCAGCTTCAAGTCCACGATTCAGTCATTTCTTGGTTTCATTTTGGAAAAGTTTGTGCTAAATCTCATCGATCTGGAATATTTCGTAGAATGCTGTAAATGGAATAAGGAGTACATATTTTTATTTTTTGTTGATTTGCTCGATGTTCTCGTTGATGAAATTTTGGACGAGTAATAATAATATTTATTAAAATATTAACTCACAAGTTAACTTTAGAATTTAAATGCTCTACAATTACAAATAAAAAATAGGCATTTGAAGGAATTCCAAAACGTTCCAAAGTTGTAAATCGATTATTTCATTTCATCGCGCCATGCTAGTAAATAGGTATTATTGTATTTAGAACATTGTTGGACAGGGAAATGAAAAAGCTGGAAATGGGAATATTTTGAAAGCATCCTGTTATTTTTATCGGGTAACGCACGAAAATGACTGGAACACAAGGGAAAAACAGGAACAGGAAAAGCCTGTCCAAGTCCATGTCCAACGATCTCATGAAAGACTTGACTTTTACTTAACATGAGAGTGGAGACTTTTGGTGTTTGTTGGTGGTGGTGTGGTGGTTCGATTTTGATCCTTTTGTGTGTGCACTAAATGGTTTTTTTCTTGGCAGTGGCTGTGGCAGTGGGAAAGCTTCAACCAACATATTCCATGGCTCCATGTTCCATGTACTTTGTGTTGTGTACGATTGATTTACAACTTTGTCTTTTTGGCATGAAATTGAAGTCGAAAGTTAAGGTCTACTACAACGAGCGGCACTTCCATTCCCAGCAACAAAACCGAAACGAACCCAAAACCCATTTTGTAATGTAATGGCCAAGGAAAATGGATCTGGTGGCGGTTACAGTAAACGGTTAAATTATGGAGAAAGTGGAAAAGCCGAAAAGTTTATATAGATTACATTTACATACCGTCATGCATGTATACATTTCCAAGAATTTCTCATACTTTTCGAATTTTATTATTGCGTTTTGCATCACTGAGTAAGGGGAAATGGCAAAAGGCAAGTTTCAAGCGACCGGGTTTTCGGTCCGATTTCATGATCGTGAGTTTTTTAGTCATGTTTCAGCTTGCCCACTTCAACTCATCTTCCTTCATTACATTTTTTTAATATTACAAACGCAAACAGCTGCAATGCAAACTCATCACATCGGATCACTCACATCACAGCACCCTCGTGAGATTTTCAGTAATAAAAGGGTTTAAAAAATAGTCACATGAGTGTACCTACGTGAAAATCTGTATAGGTAATAATATGCTTATATTCTAACCAACAATGTGCACATGTTCAAATTATACAAAAAAAAATTGTTTCATTTCATGCATTCACTCAGACCGAGAGGACTCAGTTTTCGCCAGACATCGACTTCCTTTCCTCCTGTACCAGTATACGATACGAAGCCAGCGAAGCATGACACGATGACGCTATGTAATATGTAAGTAGGCACATACTTATGCATGAAGACTTTGTCGAGCCAGTCATTTGTAATTGTAATCTGTACCATTGGAGTCAGTGGAGCTAGTAGCTACTGTTGAATTGCATCTAGCTATTTAAGAAAAACTGGTTTCAAGAAGCACATTTTCTCTGTACGAAACTGTATCTTGAAAGATGTGTGCAAAAACCGTCTCGCACGATTGTAACTAACTAAACCAAAGCAGTTTTCTCCGACCTCAACTCAAATCAACATCAAAGGAAAGGAAGGAGGGGAGGAAGACAAGACAAGACTAGCTGAATTTATAACTCCAATACTAAAATTGAAACTAAACCGAAGCCAAAAAAAATCTAAATACAGGATACGACGATATACTAGAATAAGAGTGTAAATTCTAATACAACCTTTTCATTTTGCAGTGTAGTGTAATGTACAAAATATCCATGAAGTCGAGATTCAATATGCAGAAGAAGCTTCACTTGAAAAACCTCTGATTTAGCATATTACTTTTTTATTATTACCCATAACCGATTATGTTTTCGAAGACTTCATTTTTTCATGATATGCACTTTTTATTACCGCTGCTGTAAGCTCTAAAATGCTCAGTCACTATACATAAGCAAAAGGTCTGTTCTCTCGGCTCGGCAGATTTTAACCTCCCCCTTTGAGAAGACTCTCTCGTTAAGCTGAGAAATTATTTTTGCTATAAGCTATAATAAAAGAACATTCAAAATCCAACATTTACCCATTGCATTGTCTCATCTCATCCAAATCAGGTAGACGTGCTTAAACTTAGACTTCTATAGGACTATAAAAATGAACACTGAGACTGAACCCAAGCTCAGATCTCAGGAGAGGACCACGATTATTTTGCATGCGTTACTTTTACTTACTTGCATGCAGCTTTACAAATATGCATCCATTTTGTATAGATATCGATATAAATATAAAACGATTTATGTATGTGAGCAAGTAACACGGGAGCAATTTTGCTAAGAATATCTTCAATAATGTTGTAAGTCGTGGATGGATATGGAATGGAAGATTTTTATTGTTTAGCGTTCCTCTACCACCACTAAATGCAAATTGTTAAGTGTAGTACAAAACAACGGCAAAAAAATGTTATAAGGCTCAGTAAGGTCTTCAGTTTTGGTAGGTTATAGATTGGATGGAATGGATCCGATGGATGCTGAGGCTGGCTGAAGTTGATGCAAAAAAATATAAGAAGACTTATCTTTTTTTTACGGAACGGAGTATTTTGTATTTGTACCACCTCTGGCAGCGTATTTCTCCGTGTATTCATTTTCATCGCATCATCGTGGTGAAGAAGACTTGGTTCGTTTCGAGGAACACTCGCATTCGCACGGATGTAATAATATTGTACTCCGCTGTTAAAATAAGTTACGTTCCACACGCGGCTGCCATTTTCTCCCAGTTGTGTGCCTAAAGTAAATACGAATTCGCTCCTTGCTTCACATTCACTCACTCACTCACAACTTAGAAGAGAACAGCAAACATTTTCATGCCAGTGCCATCTCCGAGTAAGAAAGAGTCTATAATATAACGAGTAAGTGTTCATAGTTCATAATAATATTCATACCTAACTTTCAACTGAACCAAGAGCTGTGGCTGTGTGAGTGAGTCTCAGCTTCAGTTTCGTTTCTCTTCAGTCGGTTTTTTATACTGTTCGTGGTGTGACGACCGTTTTTTGTCACCTCTTACATTGATTTCTTCGAGTATTATTAAAACGATTACAAAGTTAAGTTTTTAATTTAAATAATACTTGCTAGTTTAACAAAAAAAATGTCCGGTAAGAAAGACAAATACAGTCCGAACGATGAAGGCGGATTTTGCAACTTCCTCTACAACTCCGACACTGGGCAAATTCTAGGAAGGACATGTGGATCATGGTGTAAGTTTATTTCAGTTTATTATTACACTTCTTTTTGAGTAACGTCTACTTCTTTTATAACATAACAAAACATCAAAATGCATTCCATCCTCTTTCTTCACTCCATCTCCATCTTTACTTGTTCGTTCCAATTACATCGCATTACTTACAAAAAGAAAATTCTCTTTACGACCAAACCGAGCCTCAGACAGAAACAACTCGACTCAGATTCAGAGTCAGAAAAGATTGCAAAATATGCAACGTGATATTGCATTCCTATTGCCATTACTGTTACTCTTTACTCCTGCCGACATCTTTATTGCTCCACTCTGCACAGTAAATATCATTATTATATGCAGCTTTTACATCAAGAAATGTGGACACAGTTTTTTGGAATACTTTTGTTCACCAACTTATCACGATTATTATTATTATCTCTAACATTCTAGCTAGTAGTATTGTTGCGTTGCTGCACAGTTTTATTTTTCCGTTGTGGTTAAAAAGCTTAAATTAGTATAAAGAATGCATTTTTTATGGTTCTAGCGAAAAAACGGGAAATGGAAGTCCATGGAACAAAAATGTGATAACAATCACATATAAATACAATTTTCATAACTTCGGTATTTAAAAAAACATTTTTTTCGGAATTCCCTGCAACAACTAATAAAGATTCATAACATTTCGTACATAATTTCTTTTCTTATCATATCAGAGATAATTTTTTATGAAAAATGTCTTTAGCGTTTTATTTGAGTGTGGTCATCTTATCTCAGCCTAAAATCTTTGTAGGACAAGCCTTTAGGTAGAAATGAGCTTTCAACAATTTTTGGCACATTCATTTTCATTCTCATGCTTTTTATTGTGGTGAAAATAAATTAGTGGTGAAAACCCCCAAAAATGGCGAGTATCACACAAACCATAAAATTAGAAGTGAGCACATAGAATAACGTACCACCACTACCAGTGTTGATGATAATGATGATTATTATTCTGTATGTGCGTGACGTGACTAGGTTTTTTCGGCTAAGCTAAGCTAAAAAAATGAATGGGAAACTTCTGGAGTTTATCCATTTTTTCTCTAGTATCTGCAATCTGCATCCATCTCCATCCATCCAGGAATCAACAGGAATATTAGGTATCTTTAAAAGAAAGGCGAAAATACTCCGTCTTGTTTGTTGCTGCGTCGTTTACTATCGCTCTGTAGCTTGATCGGCAGCGTGGAAATTTTTTATTTTATTTACCTTGTTGGAATCTCTCCGTCTCGTATGTACGTCGCAACTACTTTCTACTTTACTTTCACTCTGCTCTGAGCACTTTCACTGCTCTTTGCCAGACAAATTGAGCGTTTTTGCGAGATCCACGGGGAAAAGAAAAAGTTGAACTGATCTGTGTGCGTTTAAAATTACGTTGTACAATACACCAGAGATGAATTTTTTCCATCCATCTTTTATTCCAGCAAAGCAAACAAAAGACAAGGAAATAAAAAGGACAAAAGAAGAAGAAGAATGGAATGGAAATAGTATTTTAAGCGTCCGGACAAAAACCAATAACGTCATAGATAGAGAAAGGAGAACCAGAGCATTGCGGATATTTTCTCTTGCGACAAAGAGCTTAAGGTTTTACAGCTTTTTGTAAAAAGGTAAAAAAGTAGAAAATAGTAGTAAAACATAAGATTTGAGATACGAATTGGGAAAAATCGAGAGAGACCGAGAAATCCTATATAAATTTTGTGGATGGAGAGTTTTCAAGAAAAGAGAAAGCATTGCATTGTAAAGCAATGTAAAATGCATTACATAACACTGCATGCAATGCAATGCTGGCTCCAGTAGCTCATACTCCTGAAGATGCTTATGTTCATGAACATGATGATCATCATGATCGTGATGAAGCTACAGTTTTCTCTTTTTGTTATATCCTATATATGATGCGATAAAAAGCAGATCTTGGAAGCTGGAACACTTCATAGGGAATGTTTTTACATACAATCGGAGAAAATAAAATGTTGTGGGAAAATGCTCAGCAACTCATACGACACCATGATAGCGCATGAGATGAGAGGTAGTTTAGTTTTGAAGAAAGAATGTAATGCAAAAAAAAGTTTTAGGAGATAGAGTGATATTGCAAAAACGAGAAAAAATTTGCAATTACAGGCTGTGAGGAATGTCATGGAGTGGAGTATGTACCGACTACCGAGTGAGCGAAGCAAGCAAAAGCTTCATACACTCTTTTTCTTAAGCATTGTTGATCCTATTGTGAAAATCATATTTAAACAGCTTAAAATAGTCGGTATATTGTGCTAGATTATAGTATGTACATTCACTTCATTTCATGGTACTTGGAACATTGTTATTGACTTAAGTAGAAGAACATAGAATCTCGAAAGTCAACGAGTGAAGTGGAAGACGACGATTTTCCTGGAAGCACGTGGAAAAATACTGTTCATGTTACTGTAACTCTAAGCGTCGTCGCCACACACGACTCATTTTTTAGCAGACCTGAACGAAAATGACATGGTTATTTTGGTCTTCGTCTGCTTTTATTAAACTCTTTCGGGAAATGTTTGTTGTAAGGCTTACAATGTAAGGCTTGTTAAGTTGGCTAGAAATGAAATGTGAGATTTAGATAATAACAAAAAAGGCCTACCTACGATGATAAAGCCAAAACCGGCCAATTTAATTAACTTAGTCAAACTAAACGAAGTAGATAGATTTTTATGACTTGGCTGGATAATGTTGCTTGCACTTTTCTTTTGTTGACTCACTCGCCGACATGACCCTATCCAACCGGTGAGGACATTATATTTACAACAGTGCATTGATGGATCATTTTTTTCTGTCTCTGACTCTTTTTATCATATCACGGAGGAGGTCAAATTCTGAGTGAGTGATTACGTTTCTGCGTTGTCACAAAACACATTAGGAACAGGATGGATACTGTTACAAAACCAAATTACATTGTTCTCCATTTCTCAGACAACTTTTGAGAAAATAAATTTGCCCGAATCAATTATTTACTAGTACCCCGTAAACCATGCCATAGCCCAATCCCATTTCCACTAATGTCCTGTGTGTGCCCCTGTGCACATTTCATTTTCGCAGCTACTATTTCACTCCAGTTATTGTGCATTATTTACACACGCGACAGAGTCAGTAGGTGCATATTTGGGATTGGGTTCCTTGTTAAGGTTTATGCTCCAGCTTTAGCCTTTAACCGGGTGCAATATTTTTTTATAAAAGGACATTTTTGTGTCATTTGTGTCTTGTCTTGATGCACCATTATTTTTATTATTTATACTGCCATCTGTAATGCTGCTACTGTGTCACCAGACACATTAATAATAAACTACTATCATATCATATCAGCGAAATACTGACTTTCTGAGCGGACTTATTTATGCACACATCCATAAGTAACGAATTAAAAAGGTCCAAAAGGCCATAAATAATATAAAAAAGCTTTATTATCATATCAGTGTTAGTTGTAGTATGTAACACGTATTGTAAATTGTAATTGTGTGGCACTGGCACATTCACTGATAATATTTTATAGGAACGATACACGAAAGGAGAGAAGTGAGAGACGTATCATCATCATAATCCCCAATTCCTCATCTCGTAACTCGTAACACTCGTAAAGTAACATCATAATATAATAACATTATAATCATTATCATTTCGTTTCATGCACACTCGGCATGCAAGCCAGCGACTGGGAGCAAAAATTTGCAAATATGGCTGCTCCTTGCTATTGTAAAGCTAAAGTCTGAGCTCAACTTGGGAAAGAAAGCTCGATGCTAAACCAAATGCACTTTTATAACATTTACTTTACCTTTTGTTATTTCGTAAAGATTCGACTCTCCATCTCCATCCAATATTTTGTACCTTGGCTTTCTTTTCAGTGCAAAACAAACTGCTTCGTACCGGTCGGGTCAAACCATTGTAATATAACAATATAAAGTAATCTTGTCTGTGCACACATTACGATGCTAATATAATATTTTATTCTATTATAACAGAAGTGTAAATTTGCTTTGCAGATTTATGCTTTCATCATGATCATCATGATAATATCATATCCAATTTAAACACACCACGAGTAGCTTAATGCCACACACACACACACAATCATGGTTGAAATTTTAAAGTGAGTGTGTGCGAAACATAAAAATGAAAAAGTTCGCTCTCTGTGAAAAATGTGGGTTCTTTATTACAGTTACATTAGAGAATAGCGTAATGAACCATGTCTCATGAAAAAAGCTCAGTTCACTTTTTTCCAGTGAAATTCCATTCAAGAGTGGAACACAGTGATTAGATGAGATGCGGTAGGTGCGACAAATAGCGACAATGACGCTAATTAAATAGCATCACAATCGCAGTGAACCACTTTTGTCTTTTGTGACTTGACCACGCGCAGACAGACTTGCCTTTTCTTTCTCGAATCTCTTTTTTTGTTACTCTTACATAAAATTTGATCATAAACATAAAATGGCCATGCACTCATTATCTCATAATTAGCTTGTTATTAGATTGGTTTGGTTGATACTGGAGTGAAGAATATTTTTCACACTTTCATGCTAATTCCTTTGAACAAGTAAAAACGACCTTCTTCATCTCATTCTCATTCCAAATGATGAAAATTTTGCCTTGAAACAACATCTTAAAAAATATTTGCCCATTGCATACTTTACTTTGACTATGGACGCCTTTTCAATCCAACATCCATATTTAATTACTCCAGATTTTTATTGAAAAACGGCGAGTTGCAGTAGCAGACGAATAGGTAATATAAAATAGAAAAGACCACGCAGCAAACAGCACGTGAATGTAAATATTCATTATTCATTACCGCTTGTAATCTCATCTCATCACCATTAACATACATCACCTTACACTTTTACAACACTCCCATCACATCGTTTCCAAACCCACTTTTACATTTGCAAGTGGGGACATGTGGTAAGTCGAAACGTAACGAAATGTCTGTAACTACTGCTACTTTTCTGTTTGTTCTTCACATCAAAAGAGCAGACCCGATTTAAACAGACATCACAAGCATAAAGTAGTCTATTACAAGATAACTGCGGTATACCGAAAAGCCTGAAGTGACGCCACGACTAGAATAAGAATCACATTTTACAACACAATGGAATATGGAAGGAAATGTGAGGATGTGAAATTCGCACATGGCAAGGCATTAGGTTGGTTTTGGTTTTGGTACATGAGGTCTACTATTACATTTACATTACCAACATTACAAAGACAAGAGACGCAAAGATCTCTGAAGGATCTGAAATCTTCTTCATGTTTGTGCAAAGTAAATTCATTAAAATGCACGTAACACAGCAGAGTGGCGGTTGTGGAAGGAATGAAAGATGGAAGCTAAAGCCTAAGATATTTCGAGCAGAGTCGAAAGATGAGCTTCACTGAATAAACATACAGGATGAAGATGATATTATTGAAGATGAAAAATGGAGTCATTCTTCGTTTCGCTCATTATAATGGCTTTGATATTAGAGAAAAGGTGATGGAGCCGTTTTTATATTTTATTAAGTAGTTTGTTGTGTCTGTCCTACTTTTTTAGTTTTCACCCAATCATTTTAAAATAAATATGACCACGCATTGGAGAAGCAAACCGCAGAAAAAACTGCCACCGGCTTGATCATATTTCCACTGATGTTGGTTGGTACTAACTGCTAAACTGTGATCATAAAATAATATTAACGTAATAATCTGAAGATTTTTTAGTTACACATGTAAAAAAAGAGTCTGAGTCTGAGTGTCTAACCAGTAAGAGTAACACACCTGCCGAGTGCCAATAAAAATCTGTCGAGTAGAGTATTTAGTAGATGCGTAAAGTAAAATTCCCCAGAGTTTATAATAGAGTGGGAACTGACGAGGTCGTTACGTTCATTTCATTGCATTCAGTAGGATAAGATTTACCTTGTTCTTATTGGTTATTCAACCATTATGAATTTATGAATTGAATGATATGATAATGAATAATGATAATGATACTTGGCTGGCAGTTAAAATCTTCAAATCATCAAATATTTAAAACAACGATGGCTTCATTCCATACCATGTACAGCGGGCACCAACACCGGCAAAAAAATTCATTTCATAGCCTAAAAGTATCCAACATTTTCCCTATGTAATAATAACATATGTAGTAATGAAATGAATTTTCTCGAGTTGCAAATTACCTGGCGTGTCGTGACGCAAATATGAGACCCACCTTGTTAACATTAAATGCCTACTTCATTCATTATCAGTTGTTAAAATGAATAACGACTGGAGAATAAAATGCGTTTACTTTAACAAACATGCATTATTAGGTACATATCAATCAGCCTTGAAATTTAATAACGTTCATGATCGCATTTATTATGAACTCGTCATAATGTATCAAGAATGTGAATGAATTCCATTTTCGATTTGCCAGTCTGGCTGACGAGAATTGCACAGTAATTTACTATTTGATTACCTAATCTTTACTTTCCCGGTAGTTAAGTTTATTAGTTAATCATTTCAAGTACCTTCAAATGAAATCCTTATCGCCGAAAAGATTAAAGTTTATTAAAGTTTAAAAATCACATCTCTTCTTGCAGCGAGTCTGCCATTAACTTAAAACTTATAACCTAAGTTGCAATTGCATTTTGCAGACAATTAATCTGGAATTTAGAATTCTTAATGAATGATGATGATGGGATGGAGCTCCATTTTCCTATATGATGGAATATATGTATGTACATATGTATAACCTGGAAAAGAGATACGTTAAGCAAAAGATAAAAGTTTTCCAAGTTGCATGAAAGTTGGAATTTTACGGCATTCTTTTGATTAAAGGATACCAAAACTTTTTCGAACAATTAAAGTCAAGTGCAAAGTCCCCCTCCGCGAAAACTTTTGATTGATTACACAAAAAAAGCTCGAACAAAATGGAATCTCGGGTGGACGTGGAGTGGAAAGTCGATCGATGTTAATCAGTAATTTTTGCAACAAATTACCTTTGTAAAGTGCTGACTGACATGACAAGATATAGATAAAATGATATAAAGTTGCATAACATGAAGTTCAGACAAAGATTCATTGTTAAACTTAAACTCTCTAAATGATGATTAATGACGTATTTAATGGTTAACTATAAAATGAATATTCTCTTTTCTTTCTTGCTTTTTCCAGTAAAGATAACCGTTTTCTACATAATCTTTTACGCATGCCTGTCCGCATTCTTCTACTTATGTTACCAAATCTTCGCCACGACCATTGAAAGGCCGGAGGATGGTGGGTCACCGAAATGGTTACAAGATGCAAGCCTCATAGGTTCGAATCCCGGCATCGGTTTCAGACCCATGCCCGACCAAGATAAAAACTCGGAGTCGACGCTGATCTGGTTTAGAACTGATGACAAAGAGGATTATACTTTCTGGTCGAATCAACTCACTGAATTTGTCGAGAGTATGATTAAAATTGATTTAGTAATTGTATAAAATAATGAAAGGACATATTAAATAATTTAGATTCTTCTATCTTAAAGAGTCTCAAGTGCCTGAGGGCGCCAACAATGTCATCGACGAGTGCAGCTTAGGTGCAGGTGCGACCTCTTACCGTGTCTGCCGTGTGCCTATCAACAACCTGGGCGATTGTTCCAAAGATAATGAATTCGGTTATGCTGAGGGCAAACCTTGCGTTTTGATTAAGCTCAATAAGGTGATTATTATAAATTACTAATTAAAGTAGGTATTTTTACCATCCTGATTTTAAATCAACTCATTACTGAAATAAAATATATTTAAACCAGATTTTCGACTGGGAGCCTGAACCCTTCGGATTGGAGGGTGGAAAGTACGAAAAATCCCGCTTGGAACACGATTTGGACGAGAAAGTGAATGAGGAAAATGGAATGCCAGAGGAGTTGAAGACCCACATCATTGCCGAAGTTAATAAGCACCCTGGACAGGTTAGTCAATAAACAACAGTGCATTATTATAATTATTATAATTATACTATGAATTATTGATAACAGGAAGAAGATGTCCTGAAAACCGTCTGGATTTCCTGCACGGGCGAGAACATTGGTGACCAGGAGAATTTGCCCTCTTCCAACTTCATTTACAAGCCAGACCGTGGAATTCCTGGTTACTTTTTCCCATACAAGAATCAACCCAACTACAGAACTCCATTCATCATGGTCCAACTCGATGTGCCAAAATCTTCACGTAAGCCTTTTCTGGAAAAGGAATTAACATTTGTTGAAAACACTTGTCTTCTTAATCCTAAATATAATTATCTTATAATTATAATCATTTTTCATTTTCATAGGTCGTACACTCATCAACATTGAGTGCAGAGCCTGGGCAAAGAATATTCGATACGAGCGTCAAGATCGACTTGGATCAGTCCATTTTGAGGTCTTAGTGGACTAGTACGATCTCAACTGCCAACTTATAAAACATTATAAAAAATAATTATTATATCTACTACTACAATACAATTTAAAAATAAATAAATAGTAATAAACTTCTTACGTAATTAAAAGTTGTAGAGAATATTTAATTTTTAGAGTATTATGTGTATATTATATTATAAATTATAATGTTTCAAAAATCAAGTTATCAAATGTTAATTAATTATTATTGTATTATTGTTGTTCAATCATGACCTACCTAATATAATTATAAATTATACCAACCTACCTACATAAATAATGCTAATCCTGATGATGAACATGTCGAGAGAAATCTACTATTATATTATACTACCAATTACCAATTATCTTAATTATTTATTGGATGTGCAATTATGAAACAGCGCATAATACTTTATTAATTAATGTTTAAAATCAAAAATGTCCTATGAAGATAAGGAAATGATACCAGTGGTGCAAATGCAATAAAATCATAACCCAATCCAACCAAATACTTAAAACAAAGTCAACTAAGTAATTAAAACGAGCGTAAATAATTTCTCTTTATTTTCCTTCATAGTTCATTTTCAATTTCATTCCTTTTTATAAAGCACTTCCGTCCGCAAGAGACAAAATTTGAATGCAAGGAAGCCATCATCAATATTTACTAAATTACATTAAAATCCATACAATTTTATGCAATAGTTAATACTTATATTATATTTACAATTAAGAGTTGCACAGCTAAAATGAAACTCATTAAAATTGATTTGCCTAATCCCGTTTTATATAGCTCGGGGCATGCCAATTAAAAATAAAGTACTAGGGTTCATTATAAATTGAACATTTGAAAATTAATCTTAATTTCAATTACATAATATAAAAAAGTAATCCGTTTCGCGTTTCCGTTTCGGTTTGGCGATAGTTCACATGATTTCACGATAATTACATTTAAAATACAAACACTTCAATTAAGAAAGATTAATTAACAGCCTAATTTAAAAGACAAGATTTACAGGGCTAAAAGTTTCAACCTGAAACTTATTTAATAACATAACTAAATTACAAAATTACTAATAACAATTATAGCTATTTAATCATCAGACGTCGTAACAAAAACGGTGTTGTCATCCTCCGTAGGCCCAATCTGTTGTTTTAGCATCATATTTTCCCGTTTAAGCTCTGCCAATTCCTGTTTCAAGGCATCTAATTCCTCTGCGGTGTTTTCATGCTCCCTCAACGCTGCTGCCAGACGATGGTTAGTTGTCCGCAGCTCCTGGATGTATTCACAAGCCTTGCCAAGAATTCCTCCTTTGCTCTGCTTTAACCAAGAGTAAATCAAATTAAAAATTAAATTTTATACTCGCTATTTAATCACAATCTCAAGAAATATCCTTTCTATCTAGTCACAACTACTTAAATTATAAACTCACTTGACTTTGTTTGGAACCCTCTTCCGCATTTGGAATAATTTTAGACAGTTTACTAATCCAGCCATTGATTTTATCCCTTCTGCGCCTTTCCACCTCATTATGAGTAGCTCGTTTTTTCTCGTCGCGCATATTAGGTTTTACTCTACCCAGAGTGCGGGCGTCAATAATTTGAGGAGGTCTCGTCACTTGCCGACCTAAAAAACAGAACAATCGCCTTCAATAATTGTCCGTTTATTAATTATACTTGCTTTCCTTACTTTGCTTTTAATTATACTTATACTCGTTTTCCCCACCTAAAACATTCTGAGATCCAATAAGGTAATATTGTCCATTAACATTTACACTCTGAGGCAGCACCACTCCACTGGAGGGTTGATGGTGGTACACATTCGGTTCGTCGATTCCAACAACTCGATACGTCGTAACACCACCTTTGATAGTAGTTACAAAAAGAAACTTAGAACATTTAAGAACTTCTGGTATTTTTTAAATTGTAATTTTTTTGTGATTCAACATTTAAAATGTGTTATTAAAATGTACCATTATTAGAGGAAGAATTTTGTGCAAACTGGAGGGGTGACGAGCCGTCATCTGAAGTGACAATGGCATCGTCCACAACGGAAGTACTGCCGTCTTCCTCCACAATCGTCACTGTTGTGGGCATATCCATCGAGTCGTCGGCCTTCATCTGATCCTCCTCATCGCTCGTGTCCAGATACTCCCTTCTGCAAAGAGCAGATTTTTTCATTTAAAACTTATCTCCAAATCTCCGTTTATTAAAACTTTAATTACAGTTCAACTTCATAACGAATATTCTATCTTCAATCTTACGGCGATATAACTTCCAGAACATGCTCCATCTCTTAAAAAATAGTTTGAACTTCCGGTCGTTCTGTTTTTAAAATTCACCCTTTCTCGGTTAATTGTGGACATTTAAGTACCGACACAATGATTGGAAGATCGAGGGCCAAGTACCTCCAAGAACCTTTAACTTAGGGTTCCCAGTTTCAAACTCAGACCTGCTGAACCGGAAGAAAAAAATCATTTTCAATACTCAATACGTTATTAAAAGCACTCGCTTTAAAAACAGCTCACTATTATTAAATAACACAAATAATAAAAGCACTTTAAAATTCTCAATCAAAAATCCACTTCCTCTTTCAACATCAACAATGCAGAATACCAAAATTGTTTTTTATTTTTCATTGTTTCAAACTTACTGAAAAAATGGAGTCCCGGGCACTGTATCCAGATGAGGTCACACGGTCAAGACATGTGATGTGTAGCTGAAAGCTGAAATGAAATTTTGGAGCTGTAAAAGCTATGATAGGCAAGATCATACGATGAGATGCATCTCCTTCTTACTACACATTTGTAAAGGTAGCAAGAGGACTCCGAAGCAGATGTGCTTTGACGAGAATGTGCTTTGATTTTGATAATGTTGTTGTATTGTGTGTGAGTGTGAAGGGAAAAGTGGAAAAACTTTAACTATTGCGAATGTGGAGTGTGAAGAGCCGCTAAAATGATAATTATGTACATTTAAGACTTCCAAATTGAAAAGGTAATCAATTATCTTATTCGGCTTTAAAATACTTGAATTTACAGCATTCTGTCTGCCTCACACCACAGATTCCATGTCGGCTTTGTTTTATATGCATTCATTTATTTAAATATGGTTCGGAATTTAAACTTATCATTTAATTAAGTAGAATAATAAGTTTTGTTGTTTCAATTTTAGCGTGACATCTTAATCTGACCTGAGAAGACTGTTTAATTAGTGACCCGGTTTGGTTGGACTCCAAACGACCAACCGGACCGGTTTTCATCAACAGCTTCAATTAAAGTCAGAGACAAGGGATAATCATGTTTTTCCGAACGCCCAGATTTATCCGGAGATTTTTTCGACGGAGGATGAACCCGATGGTGGAAACGAAGGCGATGGACATGAAGCAGAAGTTGGCAATTCTTTATGCGATCATTGCGTGGAACGCCTTGGGAATAATTGCTTACCAAACGTACAAAGGCGTCACGCCCGTTGGTCTCGGATTGATAACTGAAGAAGAGTACGAGTTAAAAAAGCGCAGACCAGGTAAGTCTTTAAATTAAATAGCAATGAAAACCGTTAATGATGATGATCATTAAGGATTGTAATTTAAACTGGGTTGATATTTTCTTTCTTTATGCAGCCTACAGTTGGGCGGATTCGTTAGGAATAAAGAAAGCTGAGGTTTACACTTTAAATCGTTCAGGACTAACTAAACGTCAACCAGTAGAAGCAAGTAATGAAATTAAAACTGATGCAGCCTCATCAACCGCATAACATCCATAAATGCCAGCGCAGACACCGACGACGCTGCCAAAGGTGGAGGAAATAAATAAATGAAAAGTCAATCGTAAACGGTTTTTTAAACGTCGAACAACAGTACATTTTTATTAGATGAATTGTTTTAGTGAAATTATAATATGAAACAATTAAAACAACTGCTGTTATTTAAGAGTACGAATAATAGACTTCACTAGTTTAAATATTTTTTCGCAGTCGAAATAAATTCGCTCTTAAAATGAATAATATAATACACAATATCATGTATGTATATTACGTGTAAATTAAATAATTAATTACAGAATTTTACATAATAGTTAACGATACTCAATTAATACAATAGCATAATTAAATGGCATTTTACATAAAGTAATAGTAATTAAACTTAAATAAAGTACATATTCGGTAAATCGTACATAATAATACTATACATAATTTACATAATAAAGATGATTAATTTAATAGCAATAAAATTTTCATCGTCGATAATCATAATTACGTAATTAATTACTGTCTGCAAACACCTAAATTGTCACTACCAAAAACTGTTATTAAAATGGAGATTTAAAATGTAATTGTAGAGCTGTGCAAGCTTTTTAAATACTGTTCATCCGAGGAAGATTTTTCTTTCTTTGAATTAATTAATTATAATTAATTAAGAGAACGGAGAAGTTTCTCCTTCATTGAAAGAAAGGGTTCAATTCAATTCCATTCATTTGCATATCAATGTTTCATACACAGATTCAAATATTGGCGCTTCGGCGCAATGCCGCTTTATCTGTGTAGTAAGGCCCTCATTTGCATACTTTCAAATAAATAATTTTCTTTAGCCCAGCCTTCAGCCAGCTCAGTGAATCATCGCTATTGACCAGTGTAGTGGCCGTGGGGCGGGGCCCGTGGCGCTATACGCCGCGCCCCGGCGGCGCACGCCGTTATTTTCTCATTTCTCTTATCTTTTCCGTCTTCATTTTTTCTTTTTCTCTTCTTCATTTTACGAGAGAATTGATAATAAATATCTTTTAATATAATTTAATTGAACAAACCATTAAGTTTTATAGTACATACATTGACATTGAGGTAAGTATAGAACAATTAATTTAGTTTGATTAATTAAGAAACTGTATGACTCGAACTAAATAATATACTTTTCTGTTGACAAGTGTAATAATCACCCCACTCTTCTGTCTGGCCCATTACAAAAATTAATTATTCGGAGCTATTTATTTACTTTTTACTACATTTATAATGTAATATTTATGTAATTAGTGTAATTAATGCTGTATTGTATTTATTTATGTGTAAGCAGTTTACAGTTTTTACTTATTTTACTATTACAATCATAATAACAATAATATTTAATTATCATTATTATTCTTGTTGCTGCTGTTTAATTATAATAGGCTTCCCGTCTCAATCAAGTTTTTATAAGGTAACAGTACAAACCAGTGAACAAAACACCACCACCTCAACTCAAACATCCACCTCCTCCTGATATAAAAATTTCGTCTTTCGTGTGCAACCACCTCCACCCCAATTCAGACCAACCCAATCCATTTAACGTACGTAAATATTTACGTCGGTAAACATAATTACGGTAAGTTAAAGGTTATCAATCTTGTTTTTTTATTTCTTCTACGAGAAAGTAGAGAAAGTAAGTTTTACAATTTAATAACGGTTCAGGAAAGCCGTTTAACAATTGGAAACAGCATAATCCATTTTCGTTCAATCATGTTTTTAACCTACTTATTATAGGAAATCGTTTTTATTATCGCAAATGCCATTCATTTGCGTTAATGCTTTATTTGAAAACGTTTCATTACCATTGTTCGTTAACATTTTTACTACATGTATTTACATGGTAGTAAGTTGTATAAACTTTGATTTCATGTCTTCCTTCTGTAATTAATTTTTTACGGAGGGATTGTAGGAGGGGAAGATTTTCTGTTAATTCTTGTATGTAATATTCAGTGTTTAGTGATTATTTGATTACAGAAGGAGCAGATTTTTCTTCGGTATCATATTTACACAAAATATTAAACTTATTATCCGTTATTAACCGTACGGAGGTATTTTCACTAATACACTTTTTAATACTCGGACAGAGGAAAGCTGGATTGTATTTAACTGTAGTGTAGTGTGTGTTTGTAAATCTATAATAATATTGTAAAGCTGTATCATTTATTATAATGGCATTATGAATTGGAACACTTTTCGTCATTCATTCGTTCGTAATGTTTATATATGCATTTAGTTATTTAATTACCTAGCATTTCAGTTGCAAGCAACCTGCAATAATTGCATCTTTCCCTTTATAATAGCATTTCATGTTGAGGTAGGCAGGTAGGAGGAAGAAGGATAGAAAAACTATCTTTTTTTCACATATTCATCTCTAATGTAAGGTATGCATTTACTTTATTGTGCGAAAGTTGCAGGTTTGAAATATTATTTAGTTAAAATTGCTCAAACTATGTACGTATGTTGTATATTGTATGAAGAAATAATTATTTAAGCCTCAGGACTCACAACGACCAGGAGATCCATCAATATCTTTTCTTTAATTAATCTTTAAAGAATACTTCATTGAAAAATGTCGTACACGTGACCCTCTCATCATATCATAACTTTTACTTAAAAACCTTATCTATTTTCGTATAAAATTCTCAAATCTTCTTCTGCTTCCTCCATTTCATTCAACTTCCGTTCATTTTCACTCGGTGAGCATTGTCTTAAAAATTTGATATCTTTACGAGGGATTTTTCCTAATAAATTGCTTAATTCCTTCACCTCATGCTGAAAGGCATTAATTTTAATTTAAAAAATTAATTCAGGTTCTGCTTAACTTTTATTTTAATTACATAAGAGCTTTACTCTTTCTGTCTACGAAATATTTTTTTTATTAATTAGGTACTTTACCTATTAATTAGGTTTCGCAACAATAAAGATTCATTTTAATTTTAATTACTTTTTAGTATTCCGCTTTCTCTCTTGCATTCAGATTTCATAATACAACATACAACTACAAAACTTATTTATTTTATTTTCATGTTAAGGTCTGAGATCAAATTGAATATTTATTTCTTTAATTAAACACACAGGGGTATAGGGTTAACAGCAACAGTGAAAAGTTGACAGTTTCACTGAAAATCATTTATTAATAATTTGATGTTCACTGTTTCATGACCTACGCACATCAAATTGATTCTGTCAGCAATTAAATTCATTGACATTTTTGTTTTTCTTCTCACTCGATAAGTAAGTAAAGTACCAATTGTTTTTTCCAGTATTGTATTGTCGACTCATGTCGACACGAATCTGACAGAAGGTTGACAGTGGGCACAAAATATCGGAGACACATTTCGTCACATGTCATTCAATTTTAAATGTGCCATGCCATGTCTTGTCAGGTATGAAGAAAAAATGCGGAGGTGGATCATGCAACAATCTCACATTGCATAGGTAGTAGTTGAAGTAAATATTCATTTCATACCATTTTATAATACTTTTAGGCATAATAAAATTTTCTATCAGGTGCATAAAAATTGGTTTTTAGAAAACGCGCACATGTATTTACTAACAGGTATTTAATTAGTTAACACTTAGCCGTAATTAATTTTTCAAGACCCGAAAAAGGTAATGTAATGTAATAATAAAATTCTTTGGCTTTTGGTGCTGCACTTGCATGAGACGAGGGAATCGTAAAAAGATACGTCTTTACTTTGATCTGATGAAGATATCAAATGAAAATGATATCGGGTTACACAACGCATCTCAGAAGTCGCAGATGCTTTAAAAAAAATTCTTGGTGTAGGTGTTCGATCTGGATCATTGCAAAATCAAATCAAAATTTAATTTTAATTGCCGAAAGATCTCGTCAGTCTGCTTGATGAGTAGACAATTCTTCTTTTCCTTATCAAAAAGAAGTCCTGCTCTGTTTTATTTTCTCACAGAGAGAATTTTTATTCATGAATTCATGAGATGAGATGAGACACAGCTTTGGCTATGCAATGACTGGTGTTGGGGTTGACGCTTTCATTTTCTCTATCAACTCCAAAGCAGCAGCATCCTCTGTGACGCATAATCTCCTGGCTGACCTGTGAAAGAAAAGCCAAGACAAAACAATTTTTGTACACTTCGTAAAGATTATAATACAATCATAAGAATAATTAGAAAAGAAACATTTTGAATACAAGTAAAGCAAAGAAGAAGAGAGCAGAAAGAAGAGTCTTAACACGAAAAGGAAAAAAAATATTTCTGGAATTATTAGGAGTAGGAAGATCTGACAAATTAAAGGTCAAAGGTCAAGGAATATAACTTTGAGCCATTTAATTTCGCAATCTTTGATGTTCAATAACGTTAATTTTTGGACGAGGGCATTAACATATTATTCTAAAACTGTTAGAATGCCTCACTAAACATTTTGAATTTTGAATTCAATTCAACCTTAGTTCGAAGGTTTCCTTTTTGCCCTGCCAGCCACAAATCATTCCAAGCGACAGTCCAAAAAGTTCCGTTCCTAGACTAAACGATCGATAAGCCGCCACCGGTCACAATTTTTCTTCTCATCTACCATCTGATTAACCTTATGGATGCTCAGTCACTATGTGTAACACTGTATTCATTTACAAAAGTTTTACTTTGCCCAGCCTGAGCAGATTTCAAGTGTCAAACGGACGTAAATACAAAGTTCGATTCACCAGACATTCGTCTAAGAACATGAATTCCTAAAGTAAGAAGACATGTATTTCCTAGCTGCTTCCGATAACCCGTTTTACTTTACAAATTTCTTACTTGTTACTTTTTACATAGTCCAACGTTTTAGCTAGAGACTTTGATTTTCAATTTCTAAAAATAGCCCTGACAGTCATAAATCATGCCATTTATTTCAATAATCGATTGAGGGGGTGTTTTATGGCTCCGTTGTTGTTTACTTCATTTGTAACGTAGCGTAATAACTTACAATTGCAACACTTTTCCATTTCTCAGCATTCCTAACGAATTTTCAAAATTACGTAACTAGTCTAAAACATGCTTCCAAGAATTTTATGAACAATCAACGTAAATCATTTTATAACAAAACTTTCACCGTCTTCTACATACAGTCTGCGTATTGCATTCGATTTATTTTAATTGTAATTTTATGATCTTATGGAGAAATTGCATTCGAGTGAGTAAAAAAGCTTTTAGAGGGTTTAGAGATTTTTGTTGCATTATTTTATTTTATTTTTATAATAAAACTGCATTTTTTTACTTTCTCGCGTTTGTATCTCCAAAATTGCCCTTCTGTGATGTAATGTAATGCGGAATACAAGATCCATGCTTTTTATAAATGCATATCTACATACAAAGTCTGTTTTTCCGCCTGCCATGAAAATAAAGTGACGACATCGATGCAATGTGAGAGAGCCAGATTTACTTAAATGTATTCACACAATAGTTCTTGGGACAAGACAGAGTTTTTTT
Source organism: Cyphoderus albinus (assembly GCA_021029165.1). Classification (NCBI taxonomy): domain Eukaryota; kingdom Metazoa; phylum Arthropoda; class Collembola; order Entomobryomorpha; family Paronellidae; genus Cyphoderus; species Cyphoderus albinus. The sequence goes on from VYYJ01000254.1 coordinate 29,969, forward strand.
TGGCTTCTTGCGATCGGTCTTCTCATAGTAGTCTGCAAAAAGTATTATTATATTATATTATAACGTTTGTGCAAGTCGTATCTTATTGTTGATGTTGATGGAGAAGAAATATACTTCTATAACGTAGTTCTACTAATAGTAGGTGATGGCATGAAAGATTAGAAATTGCAGCAAAAATTGCTCAAACAATGCAATAGAAAAATTGCTACGGACGAAATTATAGAACAAACGTTTTTATTCCAAAGAGAGAAATAGTGGAAATTCTAGGACTGGGCCAATATTCGAGAAACTACAGTATCAATATAATAAAACTCTTCCAAAAAGGATAATGGTATGTTTTTAAGTCGAAATGACAAGGCTTACAATATTATTATAGGATTTTTTTTTGGTGTTGTGAATGTGAATGTATGAGATGAGATGAGAGGGAAGGGATTGCGGAGGTTGTTGAACTGAGTGAATCATTTTACCTACTAGCAAGGATAGTCAGGATTGTTCGTTCCGAATATGCAAAAGTACGAGAGATAACTACCAGAATTTGGAATATCCTTATTATCGCAACGCTGTCCTTTGTAACCTTCTGCACATCTGAAAAAAGAAAGAAAGAAAACATTACAAATAAATACGCACATCACATGAAATCATGAGTCACATAAATGTTTCATTATAAAGGTCATTAATAATGTAATTATAGAAAATTCGCAATTTTTAATGTTGTCAGTATCAATCAGACAGTTTTAAAATTTCATGAAAAATGCATATGCCCCCAGTGTGGTTCTATTTCCATCATCTAACATTCAGGCAAGACAAATATGGTGAGAAACGTGGTCACGGCCAGACTCTGCACGCGATGAGTTGAAGAAAACTAATTTAGTCTAGTAGTACACATTATTACTACAACACATGTAGAATAGAATACATCAAGAAATGGATGACTTGTTACTTATTCCAACAAAACTGAAACAACAGACGTGTGTAAGTAATGCGGTAAACGCAGACATAAGGTACATACATATTTTTTCCTCCGAGACATTTCTATTACTAAATGATGTTTAGTCAGACAGAAGGGAAAGGGGGAAAAGCATTTTAGTTTAGTAATAGTCAAGTTTGTAACCTTTTTGCTTTTTCGGAGACGAACGAAACGCATGCTCATGTGCCTGACTGAGACACTCGCTCTACTTCTAGTAGAAAACGAGTTTTCTTAACTAAGAACATGCGTGTACTTACGCACGCACATGGATGCTTTTACGATCCAAACCATTCACTTCAAATGAATCAGTTAGAAAATGCGTTCTTCTTTTTGCTTCCTTTTCTTCTTACAAACAATGTTTTTTGAATTTGTAAAAGCCAGACAATTCGGCTCTGTCAGTCAGTCAGGAATAGGAAGAGACGTGTGTGAAACGTACATAAGTCGGAGGCGGAACCTTATGCTTCACAATGATTACTTTGCTACAACTTTATTTTCATACAGGACAAGCTCGTCTTTTTTTGAACCGAATGAAATGAACAAAAAATCTACCACTCATCAACACTACATAATATTATATACACAAACCACTACTCTGCATTTTGAAAAATCTATTGTTTTGTTATGTTAAACGAATGTGTGCATCAGTTTTTAGTTGGCTGATGAGCTGATGATAATGATGAGCCTTACCTACTCTAGTTTTGAAGCTGCGAGTAAAATGTTTTGTAGCCGGTAGAGAAGGACAAACTATGACTTTCCAACTTTACTAAACTCACCCGTTTTATTTTTAGGTACAACCCATTCATTTCACTTAATAAGTTTAAAAAAATCCTTACAAGCTCGTCGAGAAGAGCTTTTATAATTGTTACTATGTTATGTAAAAAGATCATGAGGGTCGAGCTAAACTCACAGTCAGAGTCAAACTTAAAAAAGTTTTTCCTTTTCTGTCCTTTCTTCAAACGCAATGTTATATCTATGCACTAGTATTGGTGAACTTGTACAATTTAATGAGAGACAAGTGAGAACGGTTACGTTACGAGTTACCAGACAAACAAGTTAGGGTACGTTGTTGAAGACAACCTGTCTCTGAAAGAAAAGGTCATTCGGTATAAATGCCGAAGCATGAAAATAATTCAGTTATTCTTTGCTAGATATCGATGGATTTTCTAATCGCTGCACTTTCATTTTCTTTCCAAAATATCTCAAGTTATCCTATACTAGAAGCCCAAATAAAGAATGATGCGATGTAATCATGTAATGTATTTAATGTATAGAAGCTCTGGCTGCAACTTTTCTAAATTAGCAAACCTTTCAAATAAGTAACTACTTTATGTAATGTAACATGGGTCTCTCCCAAATCCCACGAGTCGTACGTCGCACAAAAGAAAGAAACTTTATGACGGGGCAAGGTTGTTTCTCTTATTCTGAAGGTCTGTTAAAGTTAGCGTGTAACGTTCCAAAACTCAGGGTGAAATATATTCTTGCACTTGTACAAATTTGGCAAAAAGTGAACCTGTGCCACACCGACACAAACTGTGCTCAATCACAATTACAAATTGCCGTGTCTTTTATTGGCAACTAAAGTGAAAGCAGGGAGCGTGAGTATGAGAGAGAAAAAACTATAAGGTCCGAATTTATCATCATTAAATCAGATAAGCTAAAAGCTAGTACAAAAAGCTCTGATGTAACTTAATTCAACGCTATACACATCTACAGTTATGTTTAATAAGGACATTTTTACTATTTAGAAGTCTGTTTGTGCTAAGTGGACTACTTTTTTGTTTTCCTTCGTGCTTGACGTATGTACGTCCGCGTCCTGCACTTTTTTCACTTTGTCAAGTCGCATGCACTTCGTTCATGGGTGGATGACAACAAACAACTTGTACAACAACTGTTTTGGCCAACGCTGAAACTCATCCGCAATTAATAATGTATGAAAGTACTGCGAATTAACGGAGTTATCTTGTTGAGTCAGCTTCAAGGTAACTTCGCTTCCTTTCCTCTCACGAGTCGACACTCACGGAAAAATCTTGTCTCGGAGCCAAAGAAAGAGGGGAAATCCCATCCATAATTTTCATTTTCATTTTGGATAGTAATAATAATAATATAATAATCAAGATACAAAAATATACAATATAAAGCAAATGTGTGCATCTTCTAATAGGTATTTAAGTGTTCATGTTTTTGTCTCGTCCACTCATCTTTGTAATATTCGTTTCATTCGCTTAGTAAAGCTCTGCGTTTGGCAAAGTAAAAGCAAACACTGAGACTCGACTCACTCAGACTTTTGTATGTAGCAAAAGGAAATCTTGTTCACAGAAAATATATTGGGCTGATGACGAGATCCTTAACACAGATTTCGCTTGTCGGTCTTCGTCTTTCCATCTTCCGTTTCCCTCTTACTTTACTTGAGCGATGATTGTTTTTGTTCAACCTTTTTCGCCGCTTACTACTACTACTACTTTCTGCATTTTTCTTGGCTTTCATCGGCATCCTCATCCTCGCAGCCATTTTATTTTCTCCATGTTACGTTACGTTCAGCAACTACGTAGTATGCTACTTAACTTTCGGCTTACTTTACTTTCCGCCACTTCAAGGAGAGTGTCAGCCATGAATATGAAAATGTAACCATTACGGTTTTAATTTAGTTCGAGTAATTAAATCAGCCTGCAAACTTTTTCCGTTGCGGTTTCACTCGTCAAAATAAATTTTTTTGTTTCAACATTTTCAAGGCGTCTTCAAAAATTCTGATATCAATGCACACACAACGGAATTACCATTATGCATTAGTATGACAAAGAAACTTTTTTGACCAGATTGTCTACAAAGTTTTGCACTCTGCTTGTGCATGACTATGACCACAGTTGAAAATTGGCTTGCTTTTTATGGACACACTAGACGATTGCTGCCTGTCAAAACACTCCATTCATCAAAGCATTAATCACCACCAGCTGAGGAGTCAATCCATAAAAAACGAGGTCACAAAAGTCACTAGCGGACAAGCGTAAATTTGGTTTGAAACGCTTCCTACAAATTCATCAAAAGGTGCAACATCTTTAAAAAAGAAAGGCTAAAGTCTGCAACTTTATATTTCAGTTCAAACTCGAACCCATATCCATCAATACTTTACATATTCATTTCATAATTCAGAGCTTGGCCAGACTCAGACATAAGTTCCTTTTTTACCAAAAGTGTAGCATTATTTCTGATCGCAATCAGGAATCGCATGCGGGCAGATACATGGTAAAGTTTTATCCGCTTCCCGCTTCACTCACAAACTTCGCAGTTAAGACAAGAGTTCGAACGTCGTCAGTTGTCTGTTAAGCCGTTCCGTTTTTCCATGAAGTAAATATGCTTTCATCTTGATGATTTTTATCTTTATTTGAACAACATCACACAAACCGTGTCGGTTCGGTAATCTTAAGACAAGACAGACACAGACAGGCAAAAGTCATTTAAAAGTGTACTTAAAAGAGCCTGTCTTGTGTTTTAATATGTCGCTTATTCGTTTCCTCATTTCACAAAAGACATTAAAAATTAAAAGTGCCGATTTCGGATCACCTGTCTGCCTGCACAATTTCATAATTTAATTGCTTACGCTTAGTTTTAATCTTATCTTGTCTAAATCTTTCCATACTACGTCTTCACTATGACATAAAAACAGAGCCGTGTTATGGCCACTCGCCAAACACGTGAGATTAAACAATTTTACAAAAGAGTGTCAAAATATTTGAAACTGTGATGACTGGAAGTAATGTAAGAGTCCGACTATTTTTGGCTTGTGAAATATTCTAATAACTCAAATCCAATGTATTAATTGAGTGATATTGCATTTTAGTTATTAATTTGACAACATTATGTAGTTACAGATATTGAAAACTTTAGGCTGCTGACAATTCTTCCAATTTATGAATTCTTATTTGTGCAAAAAAAAAAGAATTTTTTTTTCACTTACTGACAAACATACTCCCCAATTTGCTCGTAGTAGCTGCAGGTACCACCATTCAGACAGTACGAATCGAACGGGCACACGCTGCTCGGTACAGGCCAAAGGGTTGTCGGTGTTGTCCCTGTTAACAATGAAAAATGATGTACAAAACTTTTGTCTAAAAAAGTAAAGGCCAGTCTTTTTCAAGACGCCCAGAATAGTTCGACCTTTATCTTTGATATTAAAAATAGCAATTTTAAATGTCAGTTCTTTTTTTCTTTCTTTCAAATCCTTTTCTTTTGATTCAGTTCATGAGTCTGACTGAGTGACGCGTATTCAGGTGTACCTAAATTAGTTTGGGGCAATCAGAAGCAAAAGTCGCGTAGGAGTGGAGTGAGACAAGACAATAATTATAGGTAATTATTTTCCCACTCATAATTATTTCTACTCCCCGTCAACTTTAGAACAATACAAAGTAAAGTGCGCCACGCCACAATATAAATCTAATATTTTCTGTTGTGGGTTCAAAATAAGTCATTGTATTGTAATATGTAGCTCAAAGCTCAGCATATTATTGTTACCCACGATTAGCATAAATTAAAAATATCATTCAGTGAATTATTCGAAATTTTTGTTCCACAAACATCCGGTCTAAATAAAAAACCGGGAAATCCAGACCATTTGTATATTTTATACATTTCATTATTCATCATTATTCATTACATATCATTGATTTATGAATGATAATTGATTGAACTAGATATTTCTAAATTACAATTAACTTAACTTACCAACAGTTTTAGGAGACGGAGGTTTCTGTTGTGGCGGTTTCTGCGCAAGAGTTACACGGGTTGTTGCATGGGCTGAACCGAACACATTCTTTGCTTCACATTTATATACACCAACATCCATTTCCTTAGCTCTACGTATCACTAAAACCGATTGACGCCTAGATAAAATATTCAAAAAATATAATATACAATTTTTAATTGATTAATTATTTAATATTTGCTTGTTAATATCACAATGTTCTTGAACTATGGTCGGACTGACTCAGATACCATATCTTTTTTTAAGTCCTAAGCTAATGTAAGACACACAATTTTAATTTGCATTCTAAAATTCTCCAAACAAAAACTTTAAATCAGCGCTCTCTCCCCAGGTGGTATATAAATGTTAGGCTAGATATGGATTTGGTAAAAAAAGATGCTTTTCATGTTAAAAAGCAAAAGTTTATTTATACAGATGGGTCCAATGGGAAAAAGTGACCACTGATAAGTTTAACGCCACTTTCCGGGAACTGACACTGGACGCGTATATTTATCATGTAGGTCAAAACAAACTCAAATTCAAAAGTGATTTTCGAGAAAAAAATAAGACGAAGGTTTAGTGTATCTAGTTTCTACAAATAACTTAAAACGCTGATATTATGCATTCACGTTACTGCATTTGGATGCAGCGGCAGAGCAGATCATTAGTTAGATTTACATCTATAGATTGATGAATGTGATCTTCAAGATTTTTGACACTTGTTTATTTGATTATGATTGCTCTCTGCCTTAAAGTAAATAATTTTTCCTATAAACAATGCGGGTCGAATTTATCCATCATCAAACAGAAAATTTCCGAGTATAATATGGAACACCGACCGATTTGCTAGGTTGAACTTCAATGTACATACGTCTGGCTGGTGCATACATATCTATTTAGTTGCGCTTTTTACTAATGTGTAAAAATTTATTTTTATGAGCAATTTGCATATAAAATTCATTTACCGTTTTACTCTTAGTCGAAATCGAGGATCTGACACATTAACAGGTCGACCATCTTTATACCATGTCAGCACCGGAATGGGATTACCAGCCTTCAGACGGCAGCGTATTCTCAGTCGCTCTTTGGGCTGCAAAACTCCTTCTTTTTGGGCTACCACGGATGGAGCTTGTCCTGTAAAAATAAAAAATAATCCTTATTTTAGCATACTTTTGCGAATTCTATTTTCAAGTATGGCGTCTATCGACGTAGAGTCTAAATTCGCGAATTTATAAAAAAAATGCATCATAGCATCATCGGGGAAGATCGTTTCTTATCGAAAGATCAGCATTTATTCTTTAGGTTGCAAACTTTTACGTATATTTCAATTTTATCTAGTAAGTCACAATGATAACAGTTTAATGGAAAACACCGTTAGTCGCAATAAATTAAAGAGTGCTGGTGGATGCACAGTAGTGCCTAGGAAAACATGACGGTGACACATGAAGGGTGGTGTAACCGACCGAGGAAAAGGACCGAGGACGAAAAAAGTAATATGCTTTAAGTGAAGTAGGGGCTGTTGGTTCTTTTGCATCATCAGGAAACGCCATACAATAATAAAACTAAGAATCTTGGGGAATAAGGATGCAAGTCTTCGATTTTTAGAAGCAAAGCAAAGTTAAAGCAAGTATCAAAATAATAGTGTTCCGCCATAGCTGTGCTGTAGTATTACCGCTTTCACCAATCATCGATAAGGCTACGACTTGCCTAAGTCAGAGAAAGTAAAAAGAAGGAAGGAAAGGTCCAAGAAAAGAAATAAAAAATAAAAAAGATAAGAAAGATGGGCAAAAGCCTTTCGCTTTGCTACTCTACTACGACATATCTTTATGTGTACGTATTACTATAAAAGTGCACAACTTTTTTTAACATCGCATCAACATCAACTTTTTTTCTCCTTTTTTGTCTTAGCAATTCTTCTTCTACTTCTTGCTCAAGCGAGCATGCGACTGGTGACTGGAGATAATACATAACATCGACTGAATAATTTTTTCAGTGTCCACACCGAGTCCATAATATGTACACACTCATACAAATCCCAGAATCCACCGCTTTTCACCACCTTACTTACTCAGTCTTGAAGTGAGTTGAAAAAACTGCAGAAAGAAGAAGTGAAAAAGCGGCGGTCCCAAAGGAAGTATGGAGTTTTTCTTCGGAGACAAGTTGTTTTTACTTTTTTGCTTATCACAGCATAAACATCAATAGTAAAAAAGAACAAGCAGTCAAAGCAAAAATCATTCAACTGAGTAGAACAGAGTTGGAGCATGTACATTTATTATAATAATATACAATACAGTTGTGTCTATGCATCTAGCCCAGATTCTATTACTATTACAATGCTCTTTGAAAAGTAAGCAAAAATCTTTTGTCCTTTTCCTTATCGCTCGCAGATATGTTGGAAATGGTTATTGCTAACGTGCTTGCTACGCTTCGTTATATTTATAAGTAGATAGTATAAACATTCATTATGCACTTCTTTTTGCTGTCTTACTGTCTTACTCAGCATCTTATCATTATCATATTGAGAGAGCACGATATTTGTAGACTGCAGCTTTTGTATTTTCTCTGTGTGCACAAAAGAAACTTTTTTTCTTCACTTTTCTCCTTCTTCTTGGAATATCTTTATTTTTTATTGTAATGCACTTTTCCTTTCAGCAAAAAAAATCAGTTACTATCAGTTGTAGTATCAGTAACGTATCGTAGTAGTCGTACGTAGTTGTAGTTTTAGTTGTAGAGAGAGGTTGTAAAAAATAACCGGTTTCCTTTCGCTCGTATCGTGTTGTCCTGCTCTGCTCAGTTTACTGTAACTTTTACAATTATTACTATACATACATACATAAACACTACGAGTACTACATTTTTCTCCGGATGCTCAAGTACCTTGCACATACTCTGTATAATACAATAATACTACGTCTTTTGACTTTTGCAACTTTTTCACGATAACATAACATAACAGATCATAACAATAACATAACTGCACAACTTTTTACTACGTACAACTTAAGTTAACTTCTTGAGAAAAAAAATCTACTGACATCCTAACTGAGTAACAAGGAATTTTATTAAGCTACTATAACATATCCTTCCGTTTTTTCTCCTTTCTTTCTTTTTCCTACTTTCTCTTCTTTTTCTTCTTGGAGAAAGACAGATATGAAGATTGTGATGGCGTGTGCCATAAAATAAAAGTCAAGACAAGTCGCTAGTCGCTTTCTCTTGTTATGTTGGAAAATTTGTAAACTTTCCCAAAATGCTCAATTTTACATTGTATGAAATAGGATGAACATTATTTATGTGTTACTTACAAGCGATCAAACTCTCTGCTCTTAAAAATTCCCTCTTCAAACTTAACAGAGAGATAAACAGTTTAAGTTGGTGCTGTCGAAAAGAAAAAGAAAGGAAGAAACAAACTCTTTTTTTAAACAGTCAAATCAAGTCAAGTCAACATTCAACATCGAAAACAACGAAAGTAAAAAGCAGCTCAACGCAACGTCAAGGAAGTTCGTTGTTCCAAATAAAAATATGCATCTTCTTATCACATCGTGTGTAGGCCGTTTTTATTGTGTTTTTACCCCGCACATTGAATTTTACGACTTTTACGACTACGATATAATAAGCATCTTTCATCTTTAATTTTTCAGAGAAAAAGGGTAATATTTTGTTTACTTTTACTTATTCCCTGAAAATCAACCAAATTTAAGCAAATGTCTAGTTGAGTGAAAGCATGTAATATAGTCAGTCGAGGCAGTATATTAGATACGTTGATGCAGGTGACTAAATCTAATCTAATGGATGTTTATGACATACAGAAAGTTCTTAGAAAAATGAAACCAAGAAGACGCTGTTGTTTACTTACTTTAGTAAGACTTTTTTGATCTGCTTTAATACCACTACTGCGTAATTCAAGTCTGTGCCAAAGATCTGTTGCAAATTATCTGAAAGATTGACACCAGAGCACAGCCCATTTTGGAAAGCTGTTGAAGCCAAACCAAAGCTCTGACTCACTGCGTATAACTGAAAGTCAAGTCATTGATCTATCTTATAATAAAACGCGAAATTTGGATAATCACGGATTTCATAATTATGCAATGCGCTGACAAAAATAATGTGCAAGCCAACAGATTAATATGACCTTTAATTGTAGTCAAGCCAAGCCACACTCGTGCATGTATGTATAACACGTTCCGCAGATGCTCTCGATATCGATAAAAAAATAAAATGTGCCAGAGAAGCGAGAGATAGCAGAGAGAAAGATGAAACTTTTTTTTACAGAAAAAGAAGAAAGCGGGAGGAAACTTTAGCGCAAGGAGGAAAACTACAAAAGTAGACACATTTTTTAGTCTGTCTTCCCTTTCCCTTCTTACTACTTTTACTACTACTACTACGTACTACAACTTCAACTTCCTCTCCATCTTTTATCCTGTCTAACATAAGGAATATCACTACTAATCTAATTTATTATATCATATCGGGAAATAAATATGACATTACCTCTACTTAAACCTACTATTTACTACTAAGCGTGGATAAAGATACCGTAACGTAACGTAAGATATAGAAAATAGTGACATGATATGAGAAAAAAGTTGTCTTCTGAAGGATACGAGGGCAAAGCACTCTTCTTGGAGTCACGTAGTAAAGTTGTACGTAGTAAAAATTGTAAACGTGCTCTTTCCGAGGTAACGTAACGTAACTTTCTTACCTTCGAGCTGCCATGTTATGTTATAGTATTTCAGTGACATATTAATATATAACATGTTAACTTAGGAAGGAGAGGAAACGGAGATAATAATTTTCGAAATGATTGGCCGAGCCACGCTTGATGAAGGAGTAAGTGGCCAGTTGCTCACTTCACTCCACAAAGCCCATTTGGCACTGCGCTACTTTACATTATATATTACATTACATTACAAAGATGTTGCATTCTGCAAGATCATGATGCTTCTAGATCTTAGCAGAGTGGTGTGCTAACACCACTGTCTCTTTTCTATGTCATCATAATTCTTACGCTGTCGCTGATCCCCCAAAACATTTAAATACAAGAGTAAAAGAAGTGAATAGATAATTAAGCTGGTGTAAAATTATATGGAAGCAAACGGTGATTTCGGGGTGGCACTGAAAAATATTTATCAGGCTCATAAGCTCGTGTGTAGCGTCTCTTTTTTCTTCTTGTCAAAAGATTAAATTAAAAGACGGTGACGGTGGCACGGGCAGGGATTAAAGGATCACTTCGAATCCTCTATAATTTATTAAGAACTTTAAATGTAAATCAATTCGTTATGTTATATTCAAGGAAGAGACAAAATCATATTCATAAAATAATGATGATGCTTTTTCCTGGTGATGGTTTCAAATTAATTTTGAATTTGTTTTGGCTGGTAAGCCAGAAGAAGGGAACTTTAGAAATAAAGGCCATGATATGATAAGATGGCAAATGTGTGGCGTGGCGTCCTCATGTATTCATCATCATGTTTTTTTCGCCATGAAAAGACATGCATGAAATCATAACGTATCATCATAATGGGGTGTGCAAATAATTTTTTGCATTTTTCTTTCTTTCAAAAGTCCTTCCTTCCTTCCTCAAGAGCGAACTTACGAATGTCTTTCAATACCGGGGTTCTTGTGATCGAAGTGTCGTGATGTCCTCATATTTTATGCTTTAAATAAATGCCATCGTATCGTAGTATCATAGTAGAAAATTATGTGAAACCTGTACCTACGGAATGTATGAGACGAAAACCTTTAAAAGTGTCTCATCTCATCTCATATTCCAATCCAAAATGTGGCTCACATGCTCCAAGAAAGACTTTCTTGTAAAAAAAGAGTTTCTTGCTCCTGTCCTGGTGACTGCTCAATGTCCTTTAAAGTAAAGTCTTACAAGCAGTTTTGTATTTTATGGATGGTGCAGAGTTTTCGCTTATTTTTTATGCTTTTCATGAAAAAAAACAGTTTGAGACAAGGAGGATGCATTTCTATTCCAAGAGTTTTAAAAATATCACTTAACTTAAGGCGAGTAACGTAACGCGACCACAAAATATTTTGTAGTGTTTATATTAGATATTTTAATATTTTCCATAATATTTATTATACCGTCTTGTCATCTTTTGGTGCGACATGCGGCATACCATCATCGTGTCTAAATCTCTGGAATGTCTGTTTTTACGAAGTGCGAAATGAAAGGAATACAGGAAAATTACCGGTTAGCTTTAATTTTTAATTTATGTCATGCTCTCCTAAACACTAAAGAATGTGATGCTGTAAGTAAAGCTTTTTCGAAATTATTAAGTGTAAGTGCAGTAGTATTAAATAAATTCGTTCCTTAAATCCGCAATCTTCAATCTTTGCAAGCCCTTTTGCAAGTAGGAAGATATTTTTCCTAAATCCTTAGGTTCGCCCAAAAATCCAAAAGGAACCAAAAATTGTACTTAATATGAAGAGCTTATCGTTTATTACATGAAGTTGGCTTACTTGCTTCGTTCGTTGCATCATATCATTTCAGTTTATAAGATGCACTGCGTCGCAATCTACGATTACGCTTCAACTTTATCTGGCTGCATCAACCCTGATCTGATAGTTGGTGATGTGATGATGATATGATCAAGGAGTCAAGACGAGGAAACTTCGCATGACTCATGGTCGTGTGTGTCTGTGTGCTCTACAACATCTCTGTTTTCTTCTCTTATCTCTCTTCCTCATCTCTCGCTCTCAAGCAATGACGTGCAATTTTCTTGGCTTACGCTCACTGACAATACGATTACGATTATTGGGTGGCTTATGATTATGATTATGAAGTTAGTTACCATTCCCGTTTTAGAGCGGATTTACATTTTAAAACTACCTCAGATTTTAAAATTCAGACTCAAAAGTGACTGAAACTGATGAATTTGGCTTTAAAAAACTTCAATTTAATCATCTTTGGATTTTTCGCTATACAGATAAAAATGGAGATTTACATAGTGAATCGTTAATGTTGTTATTTAAGGACATTTTAGCATTTTTCGTTTGCTTTTTGGCAGTAGCAGTAACAGCGGTGTCTTGTCTTCTTGTCTTTAAAACAAGGCGAAAGTAAAGTCATTAACTCTGGTTTGATGGCTATGACTGTTATAATAACGTAAGTTTAACAATGCGTAAATCACACAACACGCTAGTACATAAAAAAACGTGAAAAAGTTTTTATGGCTGCTTTCATTTTATGTGAGTGATGTTATTTTATGTTATGTTGCATCTGCAGTTAACTGCATTACTAACTATTACACATGTCAACTTCTTTTATTGTAACGATTGTTTGTAACGTAACGTAATGAAGCGATAAAAAGGAAAATGTTCGCTTAGAAAAATCCAATCCATTTTAAATAATTTTAAAAAGATTTTAATTCCCCGAGTAAAGTAAACAAATGTAAATATTTCTAAAAACCGCACAGAGCAAACTGTTTTAAAAACAAACTGACTAAAAGTGAGTGAGATGAGTAAATCAGTGAGTCGACAACCCTAATTTTACGACTGGGGAGGGAGTGAGCAGCAAAAACTTTTTCAGGTATTTAAAACAACCAGTATTTTAAGCACTTAATGCCTGAAAAATTGGGCAAAAAACTCGTACAATAGAAAACTAAACTACAGTTCTCTTAAGTCTTATCATCCAAGAAAAACCGCTGCTGTAAATAATCAGCATCTGAATTGTGAATACAAAGAAAACAATTTGAACACAAATCAATTTTCAGCTCTCACTTTACCTGTCACTCGTCGTCTCTTATTAAATAGTAGCGAGCGGATTAGACACAGAAATATCTCTTTTTTCAGTTAGAAGAAAACGAAAGAAAGAGCAGAACGGACATTTTCAAAGCTCAGTCACACAAAATAAGACATTATTATTATTATTAATATTGAAGTTGAGTCGAGTTGAAGGGAAAAGGAAGATGGCTCTATTCCATTTTATTTCTCTGCATGCTCATGCTCGCTGTTTAAGTGTAAGCGTAAAAAGGTATGAGTTATTGTATTTACTTTTATCCTTGTAAGTGAAGTAAAAACGGCAATGGGAGGCAGGAAAAGTAACGCAAACTGTTTATCATGCTCGCTGCTTAAGTGTAAGCGTAAAAAGGTATGAGTTATTGTATTTACTTTTATCCTTGTAAGTGAAGTAAAAACGGCAATGGGAGGCAGGAAAAGTAACGCAAACTGTTTGTGTGTGTGCAGCCTCTGTAAAGACCACCAACAATCATCAAATCACAAAAGAGGGGTCGTAAAAAGCTCAGAAATCGTTTTTTAACTATTCATGTCTCACATATAATATAAAGTAGCTTAACTTACTGACTTATAATAACGATGTATCTCACACAACACAAACACACACGTAAATTACTAACTAAGCAAAGCAGGTATTTACACATAATGGCTTATTTTAAGCAATCTATGTATGTATATGGTTGTAAAAAGAACCTTAAAACTTGACTAAACTGAGCTGAACGTCGGCTTTTCTCAATAAAAAGCAAACCGAGCTTAACTAGGAGGCTTGCTCTGCTCACGCACATATTGTACACAAAATTAAAGATTTTGTACCTGTGGACGTGTATCGGTCTAGTTCAACAATTCGTTACATTTCATTTCACGAAGAAAGATGAAACCCACTTCCTTTTCGACAGAAAAGAGACACGTCACATCTCACCGCACCACATCGTTCCTACTTCATTGCAGCTTCCGACAGACAGGTTCTTGTAAGTAATGCTAATGCCACTACTGTTCAGTGTTTGTTTCTTTCGAAAGGTTTCCCTGAAAATATTCCATTTTTCACATCACATCTTAGATCCTCCACTTCTTAGGTCATCCTAAATCTGGTACTTTAACACCTTCTTCATCCAACTAACCTATCTCACTCTTTGATCAGTCAGCGTCGATGAAATTGGAAGACCGCTAGGCTACATTTCAAACCAGATCTGTCTAGTTGAGACAGATCAAAGTTAAAGTCAAGACAAAAGGTGTTAATCCGTGGTCAAGTCGTTTTTACATTTTTCACCTCTTTAGCGAGACTAAAGCCTATAAATCGTCGTGGATTTTACAATGATTATCGTGTTTGTACATTTTATGAACTCATCTCTACTCTGCAGTTAAGCAACTCGTAAAACGTTTCATTGATTTATACCCAAAACCACACGTTTTTACCTGTGGCCATTTTTCTTTCTTGTGTGTATTGCAAAAATTCACAAACAATGAACATTTTTGAGAGACCAATTTGAAACGCAGTCACGCCAAGAAACAAGGAAGGAAGCAAACCAACCGTGAATCTAAGGTTCCCCCAGAATGTCCAGAATACAATTACCTTCTTATTGTTAGGTTCCAGTAGAATTTTTTAAAACCCGCTTGTGGACAAATAACTAACACAGCATACGTTAATCACTTCATTTATTCTCTGCTCATGCTCAACAAACTCAATAAATAACATTCTAAAGTAAAGCGGTACCCTTTTGAGTTGTGCACAGAGAAACGTTCAAGTAGGAAAAAATTGGAAATTATATGGTTAGCCGGCCTTTATTTTTCTGTGAGCAAAAACAAGGACATTTTTGTTATTATCACGTCACGTCATGTACAATATGTTGGTAGTTGGTACCGACTAAAAACCAAACGAAACCAATTGAAACCAAAACACAGCTTTTACCTTGCCATACAAAAACTCTTTTCCGACCGACATAACCGTGAATTTTCCTGAAAAATAATCACAATCGATTTAGGGGGAAACATTGTGTTTTTCGTGTCTTCTTTCCTTATCGAACTCGAATGGGTACGTTTTTACCTATACTTTATTACTAGAATGAGGAGACCTCACTCAAAGAAAATACATACATACATAAGGCAGGGAATTTATTTATGAAGCAATAACAACAAGCAGGCAAGCACACCCCACACACAATCAATCAATCGGCCTTTTATTTCAGTTTCAACCTTTACAATACAATTCATGCTACTTATTTACTTTATTTCACTAGTTTACTAGTTTATTCACTCAGTAACTGACTGAACTGGCGTACGCACGTAAATATTAATACGTAGGCTGAGTCTGAGGCTGACCAGGTGTGCTTTGTTACCTTACAAGTTTCGTCTTGCAAAACGACCAGGATAAATACTTGAGGGATTTTCTGAAGGGATAATTATGTCCTTTTCCACATTCACAACATAACAACAGCCTGACTGAGTGACTGACTGAGCGGCTCATTTCAATTTTCAGATTGAATATGCACATAAAAATCATAAATACAATCGAATCATCACTGTCACTAAAATATGTTCTCGTTAAAATATTTACCAGATTTTTCTACTGCATATTTAACCAAGGNGCTCATTTCAATTTTCAGATTGAATATGCACATAAAAATCATAAATACAATCGAATCATCACTGTCACTAAAATATGTTCTCGTTAAAATATTTACCAGATTTTTCTACTGCATATTTAACCAAGGTATTTGTCCCGTCTGACAAATTTGCCTTTCATCATGATAAATCCTCTCGCAAAAATAACTCGACAGTTCCAACTGTCTCGTTTTCAAATGGAAGTGCAAAAATTTTAAAGATTGTATGCTCCAATTATCTTTCACTGATGTGATAACAGATCTAAATCAATATACATAATATCATCATCTCCCGATACCAAGTCTTTATTTGATGTGATGTGACAGACGCATATTTTTTCTGAAATGATTCATGCCTCCGGAAATACAAGTATTTTCCGCCTCATTTCACATCTAAGTGTTCAATCGAAAAAGGTGGTTCATTGAGTTTGAGTCGAATGGGCAGACAAAACAAAGATGAGCAAGGGCACGCAGGCAGGTAGTCACTTACTGAGTCAGTGAGTCGCCTTCACAGCGAGTTGCGTTGTGGTCTTGTTTCGTGGAACCTGGGTTAATCCAGAACACAATTCTCTTTGTTCTAATCCAATAATATTAACAAAATCCTCCACACACAACACGAAAACAGTTGCAATTGTCCAGAAACAGTTTAAATACTTCAGCTCAGTCAGTTTAGTCTAAGCTTGAATAACTTGCCTGGTCGGGTCGGATTTCCAGTAACGGTCTTTATGTCATTATTTATTATTACACAGAATATTTCCGTGAGATTACCTACGACATGATTATGATTACGATACGATGCGATACCTGCTTAAACTGACAAGACATGAGAGAGTTAAAAGCTTAGCTCCAGATGCTTTTCTTTCTTAACAAGGGCCATTGATACTTGCGTTGTTTTGTATGTGTGTGTCAGTCAGGTCGGCGGCACGGCTGCATGCAGCAAAGCAAAATACAATATACTACAATATGTTCAAATTAAAGAGCTTGCAAAGTGCTTGAATCGAAAAATACCTTTTTTCTCTCAATAAATAGCATAGTAAAGGTCTCTTTAAACACCAGACCAGAGCATATTTTTCATTCATTCCTTTTCCTTCCTCCACCAATTTTTCCAACTTTCCACGAGGAGGTCGAGTCGAAACTTGTCTAAAGCCTACCTTTTTGAATAATTTGGCTTTATTTAAGAGTATGAGTACAAAAGTAGGGAAATGATAATAATAGAAAATAATAAGATCTTGTTATGTTTTCATTTTCACGTTTTCCCTTTAGGTCGGTTCATGTTTTTTTGTTGAAAAAATATACAGTAGTATATTGTAAGTGCCAGATGGAATTCACTTTCAGTCAGTAATCCACCTACTTCATAGTTCATATTAGATGTCTATACGAATTTTTCCGTTTTGTGGAAGAAAATAATTCGGTAGTAAAATTAAAATTAAAACTTTCAGGTGATGATGATGATGTTGAAGCCGGTAATGTAAAATCCTTAAACTTATAAACTAAAGTATGCATTGAACTCACCAAAAATTTCTCTGTACGTCTCAATCTGTTTGGTTTAGTAGTTTGTTAAGTTACAAATAATTATTGGACGGGAAAAATAAAAATGGACTAATCTCCTCTAATCCTGCGCTTTTCTCCTTTCCCTTGTCCCCTACCTTTCTTTTGTCATCTAATATAATAAAAGTAATAATTTTTGACATCAGCTTTTCTTCTCTACTAAATAGTTGTAACCTGCTACAAGCATTTGCTTCTCTATTCGAGTTAATATTGTAATTTACTTGATTTTATTTTATTACTATTGCCCAGCTGCTTTTGTGAAGTTGAATAAAGAAAGAAAGTTTTATACCACCAGGAAAGAAAAAGATTTCAGAGATTAAGGGCCTTTTAAAAGATCTCAGAAAGTATTTCCCAAGTGTTTAGAAAAATACTTCGTGTGGATAAACAAATAATATTCACAGCTATATACAATAATACAATAATAATCTTTCTTTTCGGCAATCCAATCGAGATGAGAAAAGTGCGAAAGACATGAAATGAAAATACTTAAAGCAATAGAGTTAAATAAAGCGGTCACTGTTGAAGGTCTCTAATCTGGATAAAGCTCAGCTAAAGCTCTTTTTTCTTCTTCTGTGTCAGTTCAAGTTCACAAATAACTTTGTTTGAGCGAGAATTTAATATGAATTTGTCAGAGATCATCACGTTTTCCCCATTTTCCCAACCTTGACTTGCCTCAAGAGAACACGTTAACTAAACTATTCAAACATCACGCAAGAATTTATCGACTTAAAGTGGACAAAATATATTCTCCTTCTCAACTTGCCCCAATGTCCTTACCCCATACCCACCTTCACATGGAATAACATTCATTATTAAGGTTTAATGAACATTGCATGTTTTCGGTACGATCACCTTTTCTTTTGTTTATTAGTGTCGTCTGATAGTAGACTAGTAGAATACTAACTCTGACCAACTATAAAATACTGGATTTATTTAGGTACACACGTGTCTCCTGATGAGCACCAACGCTCGTCTGATTGATAAAATAGTAACGTGTGTGTTACTCTTGTCTTATCGATATTATTTTTATCCTAATTTCGCCAGTTATTAATAATTTACTGTTGTGTCTAGTTTTCGGTTTAGTAAACAAAGCGAAACATCCATTTGCTAGACAATAATTTTGCCATGATTTTAATGACTAAAGTTTTATGATTCTAATTGGGCTAAGCTAGACTAAGCGTAGCCACTGAAGAAAAAGAACAAGAGGACATTTTTTATTATTCGAAATGAGCAATTACGACAATGACTTTTTCAGACATTCACGGATGTTCGTTTAGTTTGTCTGGTGGTAAAAGCTAGACTTTGTTTGTACTGTAAAAGTAAAGTAGTTTTATTTTATTTCATTGCATGAACCAAATTATTCATTCAGTCACTCACTCAACTCACTCCTAATTTTTTACGACCGCAAATTACACAAAGATCGATTTCATTTGCAAAAATAAAACTGAAAAAAATGGATTGGAGGCGAAAGAATGGAGCTTAATTCAGGTTTTGATTATAAGCTGTTTTTTCCTTTCTTGTGCGAAAGCCAAAAGAATACCTAATTTTGATTCAATTGTCTGACGATAATGAGTCTAATAATGATATACATACTAAAATATGTAGATACATTTTTATTCTCATGTCTCATCTCAACAATTGGCTACTTCGCGTCGCGTCAAGAGGTCTGCCTTGCCTTGTTGCACTTTAGACTTTGCATTGTATTGTATTTCTATTTCTCATCGATTTACTTTTTCCTTTTCCAACCAAAACCAAACCAGACACAAGACACACAATAATGATGAGATTGCATTTGTTTTTCTTTTCCTATGCGAACTGAAATGTCATACTTATTTCATTTCTTTCAGGCATCGCTTCTACAAAAAAAATAAGTTAAGGCCTGGCTTCATTAATGCATGTTAACTTGTATCATATGATCATGGTATCAGTTATTTCCAGATATAAATCATGTTGAAAAAAGCTAAACTAGACTTAAGTTAAGGAGAAACCAGAAATCAAAATGACAAAAATGGTAAGGGACACAAACAACAAAGAGAGGGAAAAAATCATCCGACTCGCCAACCAAGCCAAACCAAACCAAACCAACTATCATATAATAATATACATATACTTAATATTGTACAATTGTTTGTTACCGACTAGTAAAATAACATAACATACGAAAATTCAAAAGACAAGTCGAAGTCAAAGTGTGGCTGTGTCTTTTTCTTTCCTTTTTTCTCCTACTTCATTTTTGGGATTTCGATGTGTGGGCGTCCAGAAGACATTTTAAGAGGCAGGCAGGCAGACAAGACAGAATCTGAACTGAAAGTTCGTCGCGATTGCGAACAATTCAATCCACTTGGACTTGAATCACTCTCACATAGAAATACGTATCTCCTTCCTTGCATTTTCATGATATTATTTTATAGAGGTTAGTTGAAATGAAGGGTGAGGTGAAATGAAATGAAGCATCAAAGCAAAAGTTCACAATGGTAGTTAAGTTCTTAAGTTGCACACACAAGACAGAGTAAAAAATGAATATGTAATCAGCATTGTTTTCTTTCTCCATCATTTCCTTAATTTTTTTCGCCTTGATCAACTAACTTGTCTCGTCTGTGATACGATACGATTGCCAATGCCAATAATTATTATTGTATGTGGCAAACCATATTACATGGCAAAATGCGGTTCATTATTATTACTATTATTTCTCTCTTTCCTTCATGTTACATTTGACTTGACATGCTTTTTCTTCTTGTTATTATACCTAAGCCCATAATACAATACAATAGACTCTGAATCTATGTTACAGAAATTGGCGGAGTCGGCAAAACAAAATGTGTTGCAGAAGTTTGGACTAGTAGACATGAAATGTCCTAGTTGAGCACTCAATTCGATTCCACTCCTCTTCAATTCAGTGGCTCATTTCTGCCTGAAAAGTGTTACGTTATTACTATTTCTGCAAATCGAAGACTTTCGTAGTCATTGTAAAAATATGCCACATATTCCAACCAAAAATAGTTTTGCAAAATGAGCAAATGACCGTAGGTGAATAGCACAACGTTCAAGGTAGTCTGGTTAAACACTTTCAAATGACTCATGACTTTAACTTTAGAATGATGTGGGTGATTCCAGAATAGCATAACAGTTGAGATTTGGTTTAAATCACTATAATCTAAGTCCTTTAGTCTACTTCAATGCCACAAAAAGTTCATTCACATCGTTTCAAAATTTTAGTTGTCAATTGTTTCATTTCAACACCAAAACCCCAATTTTTCAACTTGTCCAGAATTTCTCCTTGACAAGGCCCGAAACTCGAAACTGATAAAGGTCATGTCTAAACGATAAACAACAGAAATTCTGTTGCCTTCAACATAACATACGTATAGTACATTTATTATTAAATATAAATGTCATCCACACGTTCAGACACGTCCAGGCATACGATTAAATGAATCAATGAATGTAACGTGGAAAAATGTTGCAGGGGTACTCAATTCATAATAAAGACATTTTTGTTCCTTTCAATTAAATAGCACCAATCAAAAAATATTTCCACATGCACACGAAAACAATCCTAACCGTACCAATTCCGTGCTGGAATGGAAATGAAAGCCGAAGCATTTCAATATTAAGAGCATTCGTACTGATATTTTATCCTTCCCAAATAAATTCGTGCAAACAAATAGGAACGTAAATAAAAAGGTGCAATTGAAAAAAGCCTGACATAACATTCCGTGGTGGTACCACACCAATAATAAATGCCAAGGCTGTATTTTCTACCAATCCAATCAGCAAATAAAACAAGCAGCGTTGCACGTAACTTTCAGACCATATTAATATACTTACTTATCCAAAGTTCCATTGATGAAACTAAATGCCAAGTTGAGTAGTTTTGCACACACACGTGATTACCACTGGAATTAGGATTATGTGACCACACGCAATTGCCATTCATTCCAATTATTACAAGGTATAGAATAAGGTTGAAGGAAATCGTTAAGAAAGAGTAATAAAAATGCTCATTTAAAAGCAATAAAAGTTAAGTGCTGAATCATTACTGCCAACAATCCAACAGGTCGAAATTAAGCAAAAGTTTATCAAAAATATTGCTTCAATAATATTTTTACGGCTTCCTATGAAACAGTGAAAGTTGCTCTTTAACAATCAGTGGACTGGACTGACGCATCTCCTTATTCTCTCCAACAAAACAGTTTTTCTTCTCCTGCACTTGCACTTTCTCCGCTTCCTATCTTCTTAAAGAGTTTATTGGCCTTTGACAATCTCTTTCTTCTACGTACTTACAACCGAGAGTCAGCTTAGGAAGCTTAAAGCTTTTTTCTTCTGCCTTTATATTTTATATAGTAATAAAGAAGAAAGTCACTTCTCTATAGCATTTTACACTGAAGATAATTAAGTTGCGACTTGCGACAGAATGGAAAGCAGCCACTCATGCAATACTATTACTTTGTTACCTTGATTGCTCTAGTCGTTCATACCTATCTTATCGCTCGTTGTTACTTGTACACAATGTATATTATATAAAAATATATCCCGAGTCTGAAGATGAGTGTTTCCTTCCGGTGGCAAATTGAAACTCAAACTTTATCAAACATTTCGTTATCACACTTTGTCCTGTTACTCTGTAATCTCTGAGCGAGTAAAGCGTGCAGCGAAAATATCACAAATACAAATATCACATCACGCGACTTTTTTTTAGTAATTCCTTTTAAAAAACTCGGGGTCGTTGCGTCTATTTACTATACCTAGACATTTATAAAAAGTACGTTAACGTTTCTGTAAGTCTATGAATATGAAATGATAAGGCAAGGATAACAAGAGAGTGGAATGCGATATAATATCATTGCAGTCATAATATTACGTTACACGCTGTCACGATCAAAAAAGTGCTTTTATCTTATCAATTGAAACCGGTTCTTTTTATCCGTACGTCTGTTCGCTTCTTTCTTTCTTTCTTTCTAAAATATCTTTCCTCTATTCCACTCTTTTTAGAGTGTTTCAGTTTGAGAAAGAATAGTGTCACTAAAGTGTAAATATTATCATCATTATCATTCATTTTATTTCATGTGTTTTGGGTAATCCTCAAAAAAAGATATCGTTCTTAACGAATGTAGCAGAAGAAGCATCTTCTCTTATCTTCCGCGATTCCCATTTTCTCCACAGATTCATAATGGAAGTGCAACGGCATAGCAAACAATAGTACATAGTAGGAGCTGAAAACCTTTTCTAACTTACTCAAACCGAACGAACGAGCCCATCCACTCTCAGAAACGTAATGAAATACACGATCTAACCAAATCAAGTCAGAGCAAGTTTCCTTTTGCTGCCCGCACGCTCTTCGAGTTGAGTCTACATTTTGATTTACTGAGAGCACAAATCAACATCATCCGCTCACTACTTGACAAGATTCTCTTTTTACTAGACTTTACTAAAGGTAACATCGACTTTTACTCTTGCTTAACTGTAAGACCTGAGTGAGAAAAGGGCAATGCAAAAGTAAAGTCTAAATCCAAAAGAAAGACAACACAAAGGACAGTGAAGATGATTGAGGTGAAAGCAATAAACGTCCACGTCCAACCTTGTTGAAATCCGCATAAAATTGGACTCAGCTTATGTTCTGTAAGCGCGCGTGGTCGTTTTAGCTTCAGAGTGAAAGAGCGAATAAAATTGGTCCGTTTGTTTTGTTTCGCCTTCTCTTTGAAGAGTCAAAGTCAAAAATGAGAAGAGAGAAGTGGCGTCTGTTTTGCTAGTTTACATTTCATCTTCAACTCTTCTATCTCCTAAGTAAAACTTTTTTTTATGAAAAAATCATCGAGTTCAAAATGGACAAAAGTGGACAGATCTGGAACTGGAAGTGGATTACCATTTGATACTATGGAATGAAGCCATTTTTGTTTCATGCAGAAGCAAATCTATGCTTTAGCTTCTCCACTTTACAAGAGCTTTTGGTTAAGTGATGCTGTCACCTGAAAATCATCCACTTCAAAATGTGGCCCATCCCTTAAAAGGCTTTATAATATTATGTATGTATGATAATGTCGAAGCGGAACAAGTTGATATTGCAGTAGTAAGGAAAGCGTCGTTCTTTAAAACTAAATAAAGAAACTTTAGATTTTGATGCGTAAATTATTATAGTAATGCGCACATGATGATATTAGTATAATCTAGGTGTATGTTTCAATTTCAATCGCTTTATGAATCTATAGTCGGTCACAAAGAGAAAAGAGACAATGGCTAATTGTTATTTTTACCGAGTCAGGCAGTAGGGGTGAGGTTAGGGACAGGAAACAAAGCGGAGTTAAAAAGCAAGATAACAATGAATGAAAGGAGCATTTTATTTTTATTTCGAGGATGTTCCACTCTGCTCTCTTCAGAATGATGATGTTAATATGATATTATGATGACTGTGCGATACTTTCACGTGATATGATTAAATAAGGAATTAAACATTATAATAACACAACACTTCTCATCGCAACCCGGATACTCAAATTAAAGCGTTCCCCTTCTTTTATGGGAAACGAAACGAGCCAAAGTGAAGACATTTTTCTCAGCCTTAGCCTTACTCCGAATCAGGAGGGATGTGACTCGTGATTTATATTTTAGAAAGAAATGGAAAATATTTCAACAAAAAATGTCTCTGAAAAAGATTTTTTACTAAAAGGAAAGGAAATGTCAAAATCAAAAATATTTCAGAACAAGAACCTTTCGGTTTTTTCTTATATTTTTACTTACCGCAGTTTTTACAAAGAATGGACTCGACAGATTTCGTGTTTCTTTTGTTCGCAAGCTCAGGTGAGAAAACAGCGACAAAATGATTTTCCACCTTGGCCGCGAACACAAAGTACTTCCGACCCGTTTTCACAGTCGCCCTTGGGGGTAGACATTTGCCACTATTACTGCTGCTGCCACTTCCACCACTATTCACAACAAAGTTATTGTGCGAGCCCACGACCACACGCCCGTGTCGTGCATGCCTATTATTATTAACATTATCATAATTATTATTATGACCACCTCCACTTCCACCACCTCCACCTCCACCCCCGTACTGCTGAAGTTGTCGTCTCTGATGACTCCTCGCGATTCGCACATTTTTCCTGCTCCTACCTCCAACACCTCCACTCGCTGCACTTGACAATGTAAAATTATTGTTATTAACTCTACTATTAGCAGAATGATGATAGTTTCTAATGTACTGTTGATTGAACTGGACGGTTTGTAACAATGGAGAGTTGTTATTATTACTATTATTATTATTGTTCCGAATGCGGCTACCGCCACTGGCACTGTTGCCACTACTGAAGGAAACTCCTGGTCGCCGACTCTGTTGCTGTGGTTGAAGCTGACTCTGGCTGTTGATGTTGTGGAGATTGACATAGTTCGAATGTAGGTTGGTTGATGATGATTTCAGACTAATTGTTCCACTACCACTAACTCTGGCACTGCTCATGCTGCTCAACTGACTGTTTTTGTTAATGTTACTGTTACTGCTACTACTGCGTAAACTTAGAGCTCTGTTATAATTATGGTGATTATTATTATTATTACTATTACTATTGACGTAGTTATTATTAGTGCTACTACGGCTGCTTGTGATGCTTCCACTTCCACCTGCACGAGTGGGAATGAGAGCGGTGCTCGATGATAAGCCCTTACAGCAGGTAAGTCCCCCTGCAGCAGATAACTGGCTGCTGCTGCTATTTCCAGCGGGGGAAAGGGCTGATGAGGAGGGATTATCTAGGAACTGAAGTCGGAATTGCTTGCGTCGTCTGAGAAGGGGCGCATCCCCCTTCACAACCCGTATGAGGTCAAAAGTCACCCCGTACGTGCCATCGCCCCTGATTTCAGAGCGAGACCGGGCCATGCCCTCCAGGACTAGCGGAGTGTCCCAGACTTTCGCGGTGATATCTGTGATGTACAGAGCAGACCATTGATTTTTGGAACTGGGGCCTTCCATCACGGGGCAATTGGAAGAAGTCGCTGAAGATCGACTGATTGATCTGAGCCCCAGAGATGAGGAAGAGTACTGATGAGGTAGTACACCCACCCCCGTGCCTGGAAGGTATGGGGGACCCGGTCCCATCGCTCTAGTGGGTCGGCATTCAACCCGGAATGGGAATGAGCTGAACATGAGAAGGAACAGGGAGAAAGTCCAGAGGACTAGGATGATGTATTTCATGGCGAAAGCTTTTTCTCTAATTCGCACAGCTCCTGCCGGTGACAATAGCTTTCACTTGATTGGTTCTTATTAATATTAAAATTTTTATTGTCTACAAAAAAGCACTTCGATTTCGAAAGATTCTCTCTGCTGCTGTTGCAACTGTTGCTACAACTTTCACTGCTGCTGCTGCAACAACAGTGGCAATGGTAATACTGTGATTGAGTTCTTATTTTCAATAGTCGTTGTTGGGCGGAAGTCGGAAAAAGTTTTTTGGACGAATAATTATTATTGTGCTCGTCAGGTTGGTGCTTCTGAAAGTTAGTTATTTTGTTTCGTTCGTACGACGAGATGATGCAGGGTAATGATGATGATGATAATGAAGATGTTAAGGGGAACAACATGATTAATCTAAATCTAACTGGTTCAGTTTCTTCTGGCTAGTAGAAGGAAGAGGAAAGTCCTTCTTGAAGTAATAACTCGTGCTGCAGTGCTTTCTGCAGTTGTCCTTTCTGCTTCTAAGAAGAAAATGCTGCGAGCCCGTGCTGTTCCCGTCGCCGTTTTCCCTTCCTTCTTTTTCTTGTCTCAAATTCATGGAGGACGGGGACGCGGAAAACAATGAGACTGCGAACGAGAAAATGTTGCTGGCTCTTGCTCTCTTGCAACTCATTTGGTTCTTTGTTCTTTCAACTCAAAAGGTTATTGAGAATGTTTCTGTAATAATGTAATATACTGTAATAGTAGCGTTGTTTGCTCGCGCAAGAATGGCTTTCACAAGGAGAAGACACGTCAGGTATATTTATTGGCAAGGATTTCATATTTCAGATAAAATTTGTGAACTTGTCGGAAGTCTCTGAACAACTTTTCGCCTTTTTCTTCAGCAAAATTGAAAAAAAAAATCTTTGGCAAAGATTTCATCTAATATAATATAATAATGTAATGGTATCTCAGTATCTGGGCACTCTCATTATCACTGATTTCAATTTTCCAAAGATACAAGCACTTTAAGTTTATTATGTTAAAAAACCTGACAAAATTTTTTACTCAACGAACGGAACGTTACAAGTTACAAAATTTACTGTTTCCCACTGACATCAATGGATGTATGAATTTCGAACCTGGCGACACTTCACCGGCTTGGCATAATAATATTATAATATAATAATCTTTTTGGACGAAAAGAAAACAATTTTTTTTTCTTCAACAAAGTTCAGCAAAAATCCTTTCGCAAGGCAAAGGCAGAAAGGCTAAAAGAGCAAAAAGGCAGCAGGCAGGCAGGCATACGAGACAAGACACTTTCTAGACACACGCTCACTCACTGCTCGATCTCTTCCTCTAACTAAAAGAAAAACTGCGTTTACTTACGTGCTTACAAGTTTACAAGAGTTTACAGTTCACTCACAGTCACAGTGATGTTGTTTCTGATCATCTCATAATATCATGTATTTATATTGCATTGCATTGCAAATACCACTTTTCTTTTCTTCTCACACACACACAAATATTATATTTACACACATGCGGAAGAAGAAAAAAGAAAGCATTACTTACATAAGATAAACTTAATAAAGTAAAAGTGCGTTGTCGCTCGCTACTCCGTTTGTTCTTGTTTCACCCATGTTCCACTGATACGAGTTTTTCTGACATGACAGAAAAAGTGGCAATGGGAAGAAGTAACGTTAGCGTGGTAGTACTGTAACTCTAGTACAAGAGGCAATGCACACGACATTATATTATTATAATAATATTTAAAAGTGCTTTTTTCTTCTCAAAATCCTCTACCAGTGTATTTTTATTTTTCACTCAACTCACTCAGACTTTTGCTTTGCTTCGTCGTCTCACATTAGACAGAAAGAAGACGAAGTGGAGTAAAGTTGTGTAGTGTTAGTAAATAAGTAGAAATTCTGTAGTAGCCGTGGCCGTATCTGAAGAGAAAAGATGTGTGTGTGTGTGTGTGTTTGTCTGAGACAGAGTGAGTCTAAGTCTAGAGTAGAGATAAAACTTCACTTACTTCTTCTTTCAAGTATATTACTTACTGACTTGCTATAACTGAACTAAGCTCAACTTTTTTTTGGCTTGTGCTCCTCTCGTCGTCTTTCTTCTTCTTGCCTGACTTTATTTTTTGGCGACTTCTACTTCTTCGTACTCTACAGAACTCTTCACTTACTTTACTTACTCCAATCTTCTCCCTCTCGATTCTCCTTACTCACTCAGAACTCTGCTGCTCGCTTCTTTTGCTCTAGTTGCTCCTCTTCTTTCCTTTACTCCTCTATTTTTTCTCTCTCTCTTTCTTTTTAACCGATGATTTGCTTTTGCTGTTGATGATAATGATTGTAGTGGAGTAATGTTGTAGTAGCAGAGTGGTAGTGAGTGAACGTATTTTTCGTGGTGGTGGCAAATCGTGTTTGTTATGTTATGTTATGTTTGTGTCTAGTGTGTGTGTGTGCTGTACCGATACTTTACTACTCCAACGATGAAATGAAATGAAATGAGATGAAGACTCGGCTCGCTTTTTTCTCTTTTCCACATAATAATGTAAATGTTGTAGTTGGAGCTTCTTTAGCTTTAGTTTTGTTAGTTATCCCTTCCTTTCCTTTTTCCTCCTTTTCGGCCAGAGGTTTCAGGCCTTCTGACTCAAACGAGTCAAACTGAAACTGCTAAAGTAAGTGAGCGACCGTGGCTGTGGTTGTATTGTATTTGTATGCAATTGTAACATAACGTAATGTAGTGGCAGCTGCAGCTTTTTCCTTTTTCCTTTTTCTTTCCTTTCTGCTGCTTCCTTTTTTCTTCCTGCGTTATATTAGTTAGTAACGTTATTATTAAAGCGTGATGATAACAAGGAACGTTTAACTCAATCCCATGGAATATTATTAGTAGTAGGTACGTTTTTCTATAATGTGCTACAATATCTTAAAACTTTCCTTCCAAGAGAAAAGCTTATTATAATATAATGCATATCGTGTGCTCTTCACTGTGCCATTATATTATTTGATGATCTTTATTTTAGATTTTTTGAGCTCATGCAAAGATTGGAGTTGTGGGTGAGTGTGAATTTGTAGTAACTCGTAGTAAACCGTAGTAGAGCTGAGTGAGTAAATGAGTAAACGAGCTCCTACTACACTCCTGCTTGCAGCATTACATTATTGTTATTTTTGATTTTTTCTCTCTCAAAGATAAACTGATGCGTTGCTTAAGTAAGTTGAGTTACTGGCGATGCACCGAAATAACACCAGAAAAATGCATACATCACAAGGATCTTAATCCTAGGTGCATTTTGTTGGAATAGGAAGGAAGAGAAGGAAGAAGAAGCGTGTACTGAAGCTGAGATGAGACGAAGACAAAAAGTAAAGTAAAGGGGATGATGGGTTGAGTAAAAAAGGAAAAGATGAACACGAGCGAACATGAAACGATATAACGGATCACATCATATCATGTGTCTTTACCGCATAAGTAAAGTTAGATAACAAGTTAGTTATAAGAAATTCACGAATTAGTGTAATAATATAGCATAACCTAACTAGAAAAGACTGGAGTAACATGAAAAGTTACGTTACACACATACACACACTTACGTATGTTACGGCGGAATTGTGCCTCCTACTCCTCCCCCAGAGCACGCGCTAATAGATTATTATATCTTTTTTTCTTCAACTTTTCTAGATTTCAAAATGCTTCAACATCAACTCAACTTTCTTTCCCCGGCGAAAAAAATGCATGGAGCAAAATTAAACAGAAGCGTCTCTTCTGCTGTACCTACTGTAAAGCTAGTAACTTTTTTATCTTTATTTTATAATTATCGCACTCAATAACGATAAGTGGCTCATGTACATACAAACAAACAACACGACCAAGTTAAGTGAACTATTTGCACTTTGGTCTGATCTGCCTGCCTGAAATGAAATGTTACAGGAAGAAATCAGAGCTTTTTAATACCAGAAAAAGCTAAAAATCTTTTTTAGTAAAAAAAAAACGTTGCAAATATGCAAATGCATAGATTTCACTTTCTAGACAGAGACATTAATCCATTTTACGGAAGCATGTTGATGGCGATCAGACACATTATTTTAGAACTGATCATGCTCCTGATCATCGAAACTGCAGCGAATTTCAGTATCAGTTCAAGACAGAGAGAAAGAAAAAATGTAAAAAAAAGGATTTATGGATTGTATCGATACTTGTGCTTATGTACGTAATGTGGAAAGAAAGAAACTTTCTGCATTCTAGACGTTCCGTTCAAGACGGTTGAACTCGGAACTCGGAAGTTAAGTGAAGTGGTCATACATTACATTAAAGCTTAGATTTCTTTCTTTCTTATAATTATTATTGCATGTTGTCTTGTCTGAACAAGTGAATGCGCCAGACTCGTATTTATTTATTTATTATTATTATCATCGTCTTTTTCTTTTAAAGGTGCATTATACAATCGATAAAAACAAGATTTATATCAAATTCTCATTCACTCTAACGACTTTGACTTCGCTCTCCAAAGTCTTTCCAAAGAGAGACGACGATGACAAGAAAAAGATGTTTTTGCGTTATGTTATTTAAGTGTGAGGGTTCTTGGATTTTTTTCTTTTCCAACTTTCTAATACAACCTAACATAACCAAATTACATACCATGCATCGTTCGGTTCCGTTTGTTTTTGCTTACATTATAGGTTGTTGGCTTCCCATTGCAATTTTGCGTAGATGGTCTCAGATTCTCTTGATCATGACATGATCATTCCACAGTAGTATTTAACTGCGCCATACAAAGCGAAACAAAACAAAACATAACAAACGATGCACTGCATTAAATTACTCTATTCTACTGATCCAAGTCCCTTCCAAGAGATCCATACATATGTATATAAAGTAACAAGCAGTGAATCAGCTACGCGTGGCATGTGTTGTTTATAAATGTTTATTTTGTAGATAGACCTTTTTAAGAAAAGATCACCGATATTGATGGAGTCATTGAATAATAATTGTAACAACATTTTTGTTTTAGTCGGCTCCGACTCTGAGGATACAATACATTACAAGAACAGTATTTGCAATTTTGATTGACACACCCATCTTGTATTTAACTTATTAGTTGGCATTGGGCATTGCTAATATTGACTGATGATCGTTCATGGATTCATGGACAAATGAAAAACCTTGAAGCGCCATTAAGGC
Organism: Cyphoderus albinus; assembly: GCA_021029165.1. Taxonomy (NCBI): domain Eukaryota; kingdom Metazoa; phylum Arthropoda; class Collembola; order Entomobryomorpha; family Paronellidae; genus Cyphoderus; species Cyphoderus albinus. Next base: position 60,877 of record VYYJ01000254.1, read on the forward strand.
TTTTGGGACTCTAATTTTGTGCGACACATTAAAAGAGACCATTAAGTGTGCAAATAAAGTGCTAACATGAATTATGGGAGAAATGGGTCAGTTGACCGATCTAATAAAAACTAATGGAAATCAAAAGGAAAAACTTGGTCATAGTCATTTGTGTTAATGTGCGACCTTTGATTTCAGAGTGGACTGGAGAAGACAAGCACAATTCAAACAATGTCAAGTCAAGCCTCAAAAGTGTGTCTTATCTTGACTTATAGCGCATGTAATCGTAGCCCACCAAGGGTGACAGACAGACTTAGTTAAAATTTGGTTTATTGATGTTTACACGAGCTGATTAGGAAACCTGAAATTTTAATCATTTTTCAGCAATAAAAGCAGTTACTTAGGTTTTAGAGCTTTTCTTAAAAACTTACTTAACCCGAATTCGGATCTCCAATTTTCAACTGTATAATAGACACACCCCGCTATAAACTTCCCAAGGTTCATACTTGTTTAAATTCAAACTCAACCAGCTTACATGTATTTTACATAGAAAAGAAAGATTAAGGAGCTTTCCGAGCTCCGGACTCCGAACATCATGTTGCCGTTCTGATGCGTTGTGTTGAAAAGAGTTTAAATTTAGAACGTTTCGTTACTTCAAAGTTAAAATACAGAAGCACATAAGACACAAGTCGGTGAAAAAGAGTCGGTTTCTTCGATCTCTTTTTCATGCACCGCTGTACTTTTCAAGCCTTATTATAAGATAAGACACACACGTAACTTTACGTACGTTACCATCTGTAACACATACATAATATCTTGAGAGAGTTGAATATTTAGAGTATTTAGCACCATGTTGCATTTGCATTCTATATTACAATATTATTTTCCCCTGCTTAAAATTCAATATTTAATTCATTATACAACTCTAGTATTTCCATTCTATAATGCAATTTGCAGTTTCTCCCAAATCTTTCAAGCAAGAAGCATTTACGTACGTTGGGTTGAACAGTGGCAGCCGTCGCCTTGTCTTGTTTACGTTGCGGTGTAATGAAATGATGATGAAAACGCTTTGAGATGTCAAATACTATAAGAAAAAAGAAAAAAAAGCAAAGCAGAGGTTTCAAAGCGGACATCGGCTTCGGTTCGGAGCATCTGAAGAAAAACTGAGGATTTTTGCTCCAGCAGTATGAAGATGTTTGAGTTAGTTGCGCTCTTTTTTGGAGGGTATTGAATTCAGTAGTTAAAATCGTCAAAAAATTTATTGGACATAATGGATGTCATAAATTATGCTCAAGTCTGCTGAGTAATTCATTGCACTTCAGCACACCAGCATCACGGAATAAAATACATGCATACATTTTGATAGGATCCATTTTGTTCGTTCGACTTGACTAGTGAAATGAGATAATTTACGATCGTCTCCACTTACTTACACGATGCTAAAATTTGGAAGTTTACTATTTTTAAAGTCAGGTACCTAATTATGCAATCTTGACTTGGTATTAAAGTGCTTTGTACCCTTTGACACTTTCTGGCCCGTTTTTACAAAAAATATATCTCTTATTGCCCCAAAACACTTGCATCAATTTTTTTGCTCCGTTTTCTTCATTAGCGATCAGGATGACTCGCTCGATTTTCTTCTCTTTCTGATTACAGCAGCAGTGCAATCGAAATGGCGTGTGCCACAGACTTACTTGACTAGATATCTGGATCTGGAATTGTCTTGTCTTGAGTGTGCGTGCGCAACACAACATAAGATCGCACATGCATCTCCTTAGGTTTTGTTAGTTATTAACCCTTGTAAGCCGACCGACACATATATTTAATATATTTAATAGATTTGTGGCGCACCATTTTTCCATGATGTGTTCCGCTCAATTTTCTCATTTTTCTTGTACGTAATAACCAGGAAACGTTTGGTTTTGCTTTTGCTTCCTCGTTATTTATAATACTACATCGGGTTCGAGCAACTTAAGTAAGTCCGGAGATAGATTAGTTTGATAGAAATACCAGTAGACAGAAAAAGACCGAAAAATGGGATGTCTTGATGTCTGCCTGCCTGCATATTGTACCTACATGCATAACGTATGTGTTTCCTTCCGTGTGCATGCAGTTTAGTTATTGATGACGATGACGATGACTACGAAACGAACTACTACCGACCGACCAGCAATAGCTTGATGATGATGAAAATGATGAAAACAAAGATAAACCACCGTCTGGTATACATTCATCAAGCTGATGCACGTCTGTCGATGTTTTTCTTCTCCTGGGGTTTTACTCCAACTCCATCGACTTCTTGACTGAAAAAAGCTTCACTTGACTTTCCGATCGGAGTAAGTCAAGTAAGGGAGTTTACTACTAGTAATAGTAACTAGTAAGGTTCATAAATAAAATATAGAGCAAGAAGAAGAAGGCAGACCAGGAAAAACAGACCGTCCAAAACTTGATTGTGATGTGATGTGACTGAAGCTCAAGTGAGTGAGTGAGTTCAAGTTGATGATAATGATGATGCAGTCTTCTTATTGGGATAGGAAGCAGTGAATTCACCCTTTCCTTCTTCACCGAAGAAAAAAAGTGTCGGAGTCTCAAGAAAAAGATGAAGATGAAAGAAATGCGGACACAAAATCGTCTTAACATGTACAAGTCTCGGTTTTCTGACTGTCTGTCAAACACTTCAAAAAAGTCCCTTACGCATACTCAACGCAACGCAACGGGGACTACCCCAAGGAAATGTTGCGCCTTCTTGTTAATAAATTTGATACAAGAACAAATGTCTTCCGATAATATAACCATTTAAGCATACTTTTAATGTGGCCATTTTAGCCAATTTAAGAAGTTTAGTTTTGAAACCTGTATCGATTCCTTCCTGAATAAGAGACGTTTTGATTTTCTTCATTTTTGAAGTGGAAAAGGGTTCCGTGCTCACATCATCAAGCTACCTACACAAACACAACCTTTCAGCAGCCACAATTTTCGCCAAAAAATCTCAGCATCTAAAAACCAAATCGGTATAACAGTGATTAGCACCATTTTAATGTTGCTGCATCATAAGAACGTACGTAACGTAAGTTAAAGTTGTCTGTTAGTCAGAGAAAGGGTCAAAGTTTTACTAAAGTTTTAAAAGCAAGTCAAGTGATAGAAAGATGATCCCGATGAGATGAAATGCGATGAAGCACGTTGACGTTTATCATCATCACGCCCAGACGTACGAGAAGGATTTATGCTCTGTTTTCATCAATAATAAGAAAGAAAACGAAGAAGGGGAGAATAATGTTTCTCATCGTGGATCTTTTGATTTTCTTGTGGAAATTTTGCAGGAGTTCGAGTTCGAGTCGCTCGCTCGATTTCTCTGGAGTAGTGTATGTATTTTAATGGCACTTTCTGTTAAGTTACGTTACAGTCTGATTGGTACATTGTGCTTGATAGCATTAGTGTTCATTTTTACTTTAACTATGTAGTACTGCAAATGTCACCGAGAGTGACTGTAGGCGGATTTTGTGCCTTCTGATACCAAAGATTTTATGATAATGGGAGAAGAAAGCATTTTGATTTTGATAATCTCATGATTCATGCCTGCGGTCGCATAATAATAATAATAATAAGATCGATGTCGCACGTCGCACGCAACGCAACAGCTTTTAGGATTATTATTACCTATATTTATACAAAATCGATCGATTCGGAAAGAAATCCCAATTACGAAAACGATCAGGCAGAAAAGATACTCGGAAATGGTTAAACGGATGCCACTTTTCTGCTTCACCTCGAATCGAATCCAACAATAAAATATGGTTTTGTTCTTGTATAAGATCCAGAAGATACATACTTTTTTGCCGCACGCCACAATATTATATTATAAAATATGTTGATATTCTAATATATTCCAACCAATATGAATGCACGTTTACCAGTTACGCTATATGGAGACTTTTGTCCTTTTGCTTCACTTTTTGTCTCCGTCTTTTTTTATTTACGACGTCCGTCCTTTTCATCCATGTTTTTCTTTATATTTTCCCTTCTCCACTTTGCTACTTACGTTACCGCTATTACAAGCTACAACAAGAGTAAAGAGGTTCCTTAACTTATCTTAGCTTCAGCTCAGCTCAGGGTTTTTGGAAGAAAATAAAAAACAAAAAATGACAACCAAGTTTCGCCACGGTTGAGTGGAATACTGGTTGGTCTTACAAATACGAAAGGTTGCCTTTTAGTCTTCTTGTCGTGTGCATGGAGTTGGAGTGGAGGAGTGAGTGGAGCTTTTAACGTTACGATCATGATCATGACGATGACGATCCTCGATACGAACGATAATCAAGAAGCGCTTTTCTTTTGAAAATAAAATGACTGCATTGCAGTTTTCCTTCGGCTCGGTTTCACTAACTAAAAAAGATACAATACAAAACAAATTCAGCGAACCAAAATATTTACCTTTATAACGTATGTGTTCCAATAGCTCCATAAAAATAATAATGATAATAATTCATGATTCATGGTTGCTCAATCAAGCGAAAGTAATGATCAAGCAGAGCAAAGCAATGTCATCATTCCACAACAATGGCTTACATAAAACAGTGACTTACAGTTGCATTGCACAGTTGCGCTAAATTATCCAGGAGGAAGGAAGGAGGAAAAAAGTTTGTCATGTAATTAATAAACATTATTGGATTGGAAGGAAAGGGTTATTGCGTTTTCTCAAAAAATCTTGTATCGGATTGTATTGTCTGTTGAAACATAGTTTTTGCTCTATCCTTGATTTCATTTGCTTTGCCTTGTATGTCACATCATAGGATCGGCCGAGGGCCACTTGAACACAATTTTTTTTTTTGCAAATGAAATTCTGGGGTAATGTGGTGGAAGCAATGACTTGAGTCGAGTCGAAGGAAGTTTTACTGCACTTACAACACAACTCAAATTGAACATTTCCAGTGTCGAGAGTTAACGTTTTTATGTGTAACTCTAACCTTTTGTTCAGCCTTCTTCAAACTTTTTTGTCACTTCTGCCAAAAAACGCACTCTCAAGACAAAAATGGGATCTTTCAAGTCAAGGATTTTCTTCGTTTTAGAAAGATTTAAATGACAGTTTCAAGGAAATGTTTTCATTCATTCATATTCCGGAACTGGAAAAATAAACGGGAGCCTTCAATTCAATGTATCAAATTGGTGCTTACCTATGTACTTAATTTATTTGCTTGGACAATTTTATTGCTTTATTGGCAACTATTGAGCGACTATATTAGAATAATGCCTTTTTTGTTTTATTTGAAACTTGTCAAACTATGTCATGTTATATCGTTGATAACCTAAAAACTAATCGTTCGATAAGATGAAAAATGAGGACAGCAACATAAACAAATATGATTTGCATGTTTAAAATGAACTAGGTATATGCAATTATTTAGATAATAAAAAAGCAAAATAACAAGCAACTGGCCGGAAAAATAAATGTCGATTAGTTTATAACAAGAGACACAATTTATTGCCAACATATTTTAATATTTCCTTCGTCATTTTTCTTCTTCAATGAAATGAATGTGTAGTTTGAATAGAATAATCTAACTTAATTTTCATAATTTAACAGAGTAAAGTATACAGCTTCTAGCCATTGATGAAATGAAACGTTTTTCTTTCTGTAATGTAAATATTACATTCATTTGCATAATATAATATTTATTGTGTATTAGTTTACTGTAATATATGTAAGTAAGTAAATATTTCATTTCCTCGTTAATTAAATAATAATTACATAATCATATAATAATCAATAATTACTATTCTGAATTAATGAAACCATTAGGTAATTAAATACATACGTTTCTTTCACAATTAAGTGCGATTTTCTGTTTTTTAAAATGCGCGTACAATTTTAAGCTACTTATCAATATCAATTTAACTTTTTAGTTATCCGCGTCTCGTTTTATTTATCAAACAGGGTACTTTAGTATTTCTCCCTTTCTTCTTCGTCATCTTCATTGTCCGCACGTTTTAAACATCAGTAATAATTAATTACATAATTATTAATTAATTACTCTTGATTAATATGTAATTAAATTCTTTTCCTTTCAGTTTTTTCTGTCAAAAATATCAGAACGAAACGCTTTTGTATTTTCTCTTTGGACAAGTTCAATTAATTAATTGAAGAGAATAAATATATACGACTATTTAATTTTTTCATTAATTGTATTGTGTCACATTTAAAGATTTAAAGCTATTATCATAAAGTATAATCATAAAGTTAATAATAATAATAATTAATGATTCATTATTAATTTTATCTCCTAAATATAATATACCTTGCATTGCATTTTTACAACAATTCGTCAATCAATTTTTATACAAATAGCAACAATGAATTTAATTTAATTACAATAGGAAATGACACCGTTGCTGCTTTAACTGTTTGAAAAAAAAATACTAAAGAATCTCTCAAAAATCAACATTGATCAACATTTCAAAATACATTTTCATTTGACTCATTAATTAATTAATTAACAACACTGACTGAAGCACTTTTTTTCCAAACTCCACATCCTTAAAAATTAAATGACTAGAAAATCTCACGAATGAAATGAATCAAAATTAAAAGTGTGTCAATTAATGCACAATATAAACTGACTACGTACTTAATGCCATTTTAATATTTTTAAAAAGCCAATAAGACACTCAATTGCGTATGTATGATCTTGCGGAACTTTACATATTATCTTTAGATGTTATGTAAATCTTTATATAATATTTAAATATGTAGTAGTACAATTACATTTATAAAAATTTGAACGTGAGCCATGAAAATTTTACGTAGCTTAATTATAATCCCTACATACATAAATGTAAAAATTAATTAATAATAATTAATTATAATTAAGTCTACGTTTTATATTTCTAAGAAATACAAAACTTACAGCGTGTATGCATTTTTCAAGTAATAAACTACTTTTAAATACAACTAAATTACAATTAAATACAAGTACAAAATGTAAATAGGTGTGTATGCTACACTAACCTGTAGCTAATCGTGGTGAAAAAATCATACTTAAAATTGTTTCAAAGACTCCGCCAATTAAGCAAGACTGAATATTAATTAATGACACTCACACTAGTTTAAATGAGAAAAAGCGTTAATTAGATTCATCAGTCAAATATTTAACGTCATGTTCATTTCATGTCATTGAACGTCCACTTATCCTCACTTTTTTAAGCAAACATTTAATTGTATAAAGCTTATCATTGCTTTGTCAAACTGTGTGAGCTATTAAAGTTATTATTATTATTACTCATTAATAATAATATTGATGTTAATTATCTACATTGCACCACCTTTGAAACAAAATCAAGTACCGTTGACTCTGACTAGATTGTTTGCAGGTTAGTTATGTTATGTTAAAGTTTATTATGCACTACAAATTGTCCCTGTATAAATCACCTTACATTCCAATTATCTAATTACAATTAAATTCACTTAAATATCGTTACAATGTATATATAATAATATTCATAGTAAAATGGTCTGTGATATGTAGTTGAGTTTTTTTTTGTTTTTGTAAATTCCTAAAACGAACTTGAATGAATGACGGTTTATATGTCAAGTCATGTAACATTCTTGTTAATTAGATTTGATTTCAGAATCAGAATTTTTCCCAATCTTCTGAATACTTTATTCAACACTGTTATTTAAGCGGTTTATTACGTGTTTATTTGATGTATGTATGAATTTTTTTGTAAAGTTGAATATTTTTTTGTAGTTTATAATAACAAGAAAATCACGTTTTTCGTGTTTCAATTCAATATCAATGTTCTTAAAAAGTATGAAATTGCATGTTTTAGAAGTCAGGCCTGCCTGGATATTTCTGTTTGGTTAATTATTTTTCTTGTGAAAACTGCTTAAAAAGCGACATTATTTTTTACCTCGGATATTGTTTGCAGTTTTTGAATAGTTTCGAAAAGTTACATTGTATGCAAATTGATTTTTATTAGTCACTTTTAGTTTGTAATTAAATGCTTCTCATTCTCTCGTAAGAATTTTGAGATTTATTTTTCATGTATGAGTGAAAGTGATACATCTTCCCTAATTTTTCAGAAGAAAAGCTACTATAACCGTCCAACAGTTTAATTTTCACTTTTTACCTACCTACATTACATAATTAAGAATTTTATTACGGGATTATGAGGCCGAGCGAGAGCGATACTAAAGCATGATTAATTAAGATCTTTTGCCGGTTCTTACTACATAAACGAAGCATATTAATTAATATTTCATTCATGGAGAGTTATTCTTTTCTCTTCTGTTAAATGTAAATGTATGAAAATCAACTGAAATTCAACGTCTGGTACAAAATCACAGCTTTTATCATTTTTTTCGTTAGGAAGTGTCAATTTGTAATTTGTAATACTACAACGTTGCATGCAGGTGGTTCAGAATAAATGCAGAAAAAGTAGCTTAAAGGTTCTGGATTGACGATCAAGTTATGCCAAAGTTTCATTCTGATAGGTAAAAGTAAAAGAAATTTTTCTACATATACGAGATTTCGAAAGTTTATCGATTATCAGCTCAATTGTGCATTTCACAGATTCTGTTTTACTCTTTACGAATTTTGACAAATTTTGTGATAATTAAGATGCTGAAAACTATATATTTGATACAGAGTTTTCAGATATTTTTTAGCACCATGCATTCATATTTTGTAATATCAACAATCGATTGTATTGTATTTTAGTATCTTAATATGAATGAAATATGAAATCCACCAAATTCTAAAAATGTCTGGTATGTATCCACACGTAATTTAACTTTTTACCTAATTAATTACCTAATTAACTTGAAATTTTGATTGTCTCGTCTGACATTTTTTTAAACCATAGTTTATATGTATATACACTACAATATTTTTGGACCTGATCTGGTTAACTTGTCTTGTTAACATTTCATTAGTTAGTTCGTTCGTGCATAATTTAATTTTTATGAACAATTAAACTACATTTTATGTAATTTTGGATCGATTTGAAAGATTGAACGAGTTTTTGCATTTTGCTGCGTGAGAAACCTAATAATTAATTACTCAGTAGAAAATAAAATGTTTTCAATGAGTAGTAGTGAAAGTGATTCTTTGGTTCACTTTTTCCGCTTTGTTAGGTACATAAAATGTTAATGTGTTAATTAAATTTTGATTAATTAATACATTTTCTTTTTTTGTACACATTAATAATTGTTTTCGGTGATGCGTTTTTGTTTGTAGGGATTCTAACCTGTGATCAAGTTTACATTTAACATGCCGAAGAGACTTTTTGATTTTCATTTCACTTGTTTGGGATTTGCATTTTTGAGTTGCATTGCAAAAAACAAAATCATCATTTTTTACTGTAATTGTGATTTCATTATCTGCAACCTATGCTTAACGATGTTGTTTTACTTTATCACATGCAAATTACGATTTTCATCCAATACACTCTATCCATGACATGATTGAAATTGATTATAATCTGAGCCGTGCTGCTGTAGAATTATTATGCTTTAAATGCTTGTTTGTCTGTCTGTGAAAGTCAAGTTAACCCCTCAATCGATTTTTTGGAGAAAAAGGTGTAAGGTAGAGATTTAAGAGGGTACTCTGTGTATTATTATTTATGGATGGAAGAAGAATTCACAGGACATTTTTTTTCGTCTAAAGTACATAAAGCTACATAATTCGTTTCTCATGAGAAAATCCGATTTTGTAACGTGGTTCGTTGTGACTGTGACGATCATTTTTCCTAGCAATAGTACAGTACAGTGTGACATGGATGATGATGACAATGGAGTCTATGTTTTTATAGGTGGAGCAAGGTGAAACATTATTTTTTTGAAAAAGAATGAGAGATATTTTGATGGTGGTGTTTTCTTTTCTTTTCTTGAGTTTTTCTTCGGAATGTTATATGTAGGAATAGGGACCTTCGGTTAGAGCCCTACAAAGTAATAGTCAAGATGGATCGTCCTTGTTCGTGATGGTGGAGTTCATTGGGTTGGCAATCGCAGTTGGGTTGTTAGCGTTTGCCACTGCAGTCGTTGAGGCGACGGGAGCTGGAGCAATGCCTGAAATTGCGCCAGCGCCGCTCGTTACTGCTCCTGAGGTCTCTCCTCGGTTGGGCTTGTATTCTAATCCGGGATCAAACTGCATCAGCACGAACACCTGAATTCATTCCAACAAGATTTTTCAGTTTCTCACACAGATTAACATTTTTATTTTATGGCCTTTTCTCATTCTCATAGTGTTATTGTAATCATTATCGTTAGACTCTGATTTTTTACCTGATCTGACGAGAGAATGGAGAAGTCGTCTGGAGGATTGGTGATCACATATCGTTTAGACGAGGCATCTGGAGAATTTGACGTATCACGGAACCTACCATGTAGAAACATTTCACACACACAGATTATACCTAGCTCTTTTTTAGGGCAAAAACCTATCCGTATACAAGAGCACGCCTCACATCCGGGAAAGAACTTGTTATTTGTATTAGTTTAATATTACTAAATATTATACTGAAGAAGAAGAGAAAAGAGGGACAAACTTAAAAATGACTTAGTCAAATTTCTCCATTTTTTATTAATTAGAAACAATTAATTGTCACGATGAAGAAATGTATTTTAAGGGAGGGTGATTCGCTTTCCGGTCAATTTCCTTACTTGGTGACGTTTTTCCATTCGTGTATGGGTTTTTACCTGGAGATCGAAATACAAGAAAGCACCAAACCAACACAAAAATGCTTTCTGGTATTTATATAGACTTTTTAAATATTACAGCGATTAAAAGAAATCTATTAATATAAGGGTAAAAGTCATTAATTATAATTGTATATATCAAGTCAAGGGACATGTAAAGTGTAAAAAATCCTTAAATCTTCTTAAGAGTTTTTTCTTTCTATTTTATAATAACCTTGATAAAATTCTGAAGATAGATAATTATCAAGATGCAATGCAAGACTTTAAAATCACTATTTTAAATAACTATTTTATCTAATCATTAAAATTGACTACTGAAAATCTGATAATGAATTAATTTAACTGATAGAAAGAAAAAATTCTATTATTTAAAAATTTTTGAACACTAACAATAAAGAGAAATGTTTAGGGAAAATCTGGGTTTTAGAACCATACTAAAATGGAAAAACTAAACGTGCTCACGTATCAGTATTTTTGGGGTAACCAGAGATTTCATAGAATGTATAATTATATTAAATTACTACTTGTAGCATATTGGATTTTTCCTTTAAGTATAAAAAAATCATTCTGTATACTTACCAGAGACGGTGAAAACCTAAATAAATATATTTTGCAACCTTTGCACAAACTTTATAAAATTCACTAATAATACGCAAATGGTTTCACTTTTACTATTCTATTTAAGTTATCTACTAATTAAATTAAATAGTTACCCCAAAAAAAGATTTGCATAGGTTTTTAATGTTTAAAGTTTTAAATTTGTATTGGTTTTGTTAGTAAGAGTGAGTAAGGTAGAAAACTCGCGGCTTGTAATTACATAGGGAGCAACCTGTAAAGCCCAATGCAGAGTAGGCCATATTGCCGTAGAGCCTGGACAAAAAGATCTCCGTATTTTCCGTTTTCTCCATATTGAGCAAGAGGGCCCTCCGAGAGTGAGATTTGGCCTACCCTGCATCGGTCTCTACGTTGAAGCATTTCCAGTGTGCTGTAGCCTCCACGAAGACCCGCGCCTTCGGCGAGAATCAGCTCCAGCTCAGGGGTTGCTCCACCGGTTATCAATGATCTTATCAGGGTGAGCGCGTTTTGGTTGAAGTATGTCTAGATAGTAAAACCGAAATGAAATGTCACAGTCAGATGTCTGTAATTTAATCTAATTAAGCATACTTAAGTATTTAAGACTGGGGACTTACAGTAGACATGAGAGAGTCCAGGACGGAAACAGCGAAGGCAGTCCCACAAGCAAAAGGCTGTGTAAAGATAAAGCTCAGTGTCAGGATCGTCGTCGTCGTCCTGATCCAGAAACTGAACGTTGCTGTCATTCACCAATTCTATAATACATAAACCAAAAACTCACTCAGTAACAACCCTCAGATTTTAAAAAGTCATTATTTGCATTTTATTATTGGAAATTAAATTTTACCTGTGATCATTGGAACATTGGATCCATACACGGATCCACGTCGTTGTAACACAAGAGGGCTTCCCAGTGGGCTTGACCTTTCCGCACCGGTGGCCACGGTCTGATTGCTCACCACGCCGATGGTATCGTCAAACGTCATGGCTTTGATGTTGAGCGAAGCCAGAATCGCCTCCTTATCAGCGAAGAGTTGGGTCATCGTTTGATGGCACCTTCGCTGACAGTATCACACACATGTCACACAGGTTGACGTTCACAGCTCTCAGGTCCGCTCGGCTCAAGGGTGACCCCTGGTAGAAAAAAAATGTCTAAAAATCCGCTGCTGTCGCCGTGATTTCATTTCTACTTACATTCAATATCGAGATCTTGGGAAGGTTCTGCAGCATCTTCCACTCCCTACGAATGTAGTCCACGGAACCCACAATCACCACGTGCTTCAGTTCATGGTAGTGAAAGTTTGAAGCTCGGAGTGGCATCACAAGATTTCGAAGTCCGATCAAGGGACTGTCAGGGTCCGCGCTTGAAGGTCAATCAAGGTCAAATTAATTAGTTAATTAAACTAAAACTAAATGAGGTTGAAGCAAATGACACTTGAGTGAGGTGGACGCCGGCTGGAATTTGGGTAAGGAAGCGCGGCCGTCGTAAAGTGAGATGAGGAAGCACAAAGCAGGCGAGTGGATCAGGAGTGCGCATTTTTGGTGAGTTGTTGTGAGAGTAGAGAATTCTTGTTTCTGTTCGAAAATTAAAAATTTGCGAGATGCCGTGCCAAAGCAGAATTGTTTTAAAACACTCAGGAGGGTGGTGCAACGATTGTCGAAGGCAATACAAACGAATAAAGTTGCACCACAACGAGTTGCATTCGGGCAGAATCGGATGGTGTCCGATTCCAAATTGTAATGAAACGATTACTTTCATTAATTTGACCAGGCATTTGTTCGAGTGTCACCCGGATCACAGTGGATTGTTGGAGGACGCGGGAGGGGACAGGGCAATGGAGTATCCATTTTTAAATGGAGATCAGCTTAAAGTTGTGGTAAGTATAGATTAATTAATTAAAATAAAAGTGGAATATGGAAGAGTTACATAATTAATTTAATTAATTTGCAGTTGGCTGAGATGGGGATGGAGATGGGACCTGACACGATTTCGTACAAGTCGCATGTGACCAGTTACAGTCACGCCAGGAGGTGCTACCGTTGGACAGCCTATGTTGTGAATGTTGGAAACGGGGATCTGGAAAACGACACGTCGGATTTGGCAATGGAGGAGGTTTCCGAAGAAGATTCGGAATTGGAGGAATCAGTGACCGGGCCAAGCGATCTCCACTACGATTACTGTGTAAAGGCGGGGGGTGATCAAGTGACTTCTGGGGCTCTGAACCACCTGGTTGGATACGTACATGGGCATGGTGCCCCTTTTATCAATTTCAAAGGGGACCGAGAAGCGGAAGCAGAGAGTTGCCTGTTTACGAATATTGCCGCCCAGCATGATAACATGAATACTGGGCAAATGTATGCGGTGGAGCACCACGAGAGAAGATTGGCCCGGCACAATCAGAGAGTTATTGTGATTACGGGACCAATGTACAATCCAGGAGATGGGATCGTGGAGTGGGTGCCTGGTTGTTACTTTTACCGTATTCCCGACTCTTTTTTCAAAGTGTTAATTATTCAAAATCCGGGGATGGAGGACCGCTTCCAAATTTTTAATTTGGTGAATCAACGCAACGGACCGCATTTTTTCCAAACAAAAATGACTCTTGGGGATCTCCGCGGGTTGGTGGACTTTCCCGTTCTGCAGAAGTTTGGGCAAGTCATGTACACCTGGGACTCTACCTCGACCAGCCGAATGTGTACTGTTTGTAAGCCGTTGCAGTTAATAAAAACAAAGGACTACGTTAAGCACATGAAACGGCACAAGATGGAAAATGTTTGCAGGTGCGTACGAAATTGTACAAAAGTCGATTGTGGTTTAATTTTTAATTTGATTGAATCAATTTCTTTGTTTTCGTAGTCTTGGGCGGTGTGGGAAGCCTTTCCCTACACAAGAGGCCTTAAAATTGCATCAGGAGCGCGATCACCCCACGTTCCGGTGTGAGGAGCCAGGATGCGATTTTTTTGCTCATACTCCGAGCAAACTTAAAGTACACACTGCGACGCATTCTCGGGAAGCTACATTTGCGTGTCAATTGTGTGATAAAGGTTAGTACCTGTACAAAATGCCAGTTTATTTAATTGAGATCTTATAAACAAAATTCAAATTTCACAGTTTTCAGGACCAAGGCCAGATTGGAGACCCATACTAACACTGAACACAATGATCTTAAGCACTGGCATTGCTGTGTGGATGGTTGCACAGAAAGCTACTCGAGGAAAGATTCTTTGGAGGAACATTTACTTATCGACCATTCCTCCATTAAGCGTTTTTTCTGCCCTGAGTGTGAGCCTCAACGAAGTAAGTCATTTTGGAAACGAGCAATGATTTTTAATTTTTTGATTAAATATTAATAATTTGTATCAAATATTTAGCCTACGCCACCCGGAAGTACTTAAGATTACACTTGGGACGCGGTTTCCACAAGAAGACTAAGGATGAAGTGGAAGAAGTAACCAAAAGCCAACAGACATGGCCGGCAATTCTGAAGGTGTTGCAAGAAAATGGAATCGACCCGGACCAGTTTACAAATCTTTGCATGGAGAGACGAGATGCAAAGGCGACAGAGCTGGGCATAGGGCCTGGAGGTGACAATGCTCAACCGTCTACAACTACCTTCTCGGTAAGTTTAAAAAAAAAGTATCATAGATTGTGTGCGCGTGTATCTCTCAATTTTTAAAACATTGATTGCATTTTATAAATTTTTCAGTTACGGAGACGAATGGCTGACCGACGCAAGATTGTGACAAAGGAAGTTGCAGGGAGTAAGGAAGTCACTCCTAAGAAGCGGAAGGAGGAGGAGGATTGAGATGGAGAATCTCATGATCAATTTATTGTTAAATAGTTAATTGTGTGTAAACGTAGTTTAAATTTATATTATATTAGTTTCTTACAAGAGGCACACAACGACGTGTCCATTGAGTACGGTCATTGCCGCCTGGTTCCGGTCCAGAATGCACTCCTCAATGGATTTTGCGGGACA
>VYYJ01000255.1:0-76051 GCA_021029165.1 Cyphoderus albinus
ACAAAAAATTAATTACGTTATAAATGTGTGTATAAATCGATTGCGATTCGGTTCAACCAAATGACCACTTCTTGAAAGCTGCTTTCATATCTCAGCTCATTCAACATACAGTAGCAGCATCGGCGGTTTATTAGACATATCTGATAATTAGAATTAACAAGCATCACATTACCTCAGCTCCTTTCTTATTATGTCTAACAGGGAAATCGCGTCTATCACTGTCAACTCAGTGTCTTAAAGTGAATTTCGAAGGATATAGTTAACTGCAACAACACTAAAGTGAGTGAGCAGCAACATCGTGGGTCACAAAACAGAAATCTCTTAAGTATAATAGGAGAAACTGCTGCCATTATGTTTACTCTTTGCTGTTGTACAACTTAATTTTCTCTCTGGATTTTTTATCCAAACATTTTCACGTACTTACAGCTCTTGCTTATTAAATAGATCTTGTTTTCTACTTTAAACGGAAGATGCGCGTTTTAAAACGGCAATAATAAGTAAAATACTGCATGTGCATGTGCACGACATTTTATGGCGTTATTTTATTTTTGTGTTACTCTGAAAACTACATCGCTAGAGAATTGCGCATTGGTATGCGTCATTCATTTCAAGTTTACTTTCGTTCGATGAGAAAACATTTTTAATGACAAAAGAGCAAAGCGAAGTCAACTGCCGCACGTTAAGTCAACTCTTCTTAACGCCTTTTACGACAAAGGCCAAAAGCCGCCAAGAGTTAAGTGCCAACCATAAACAGAAGATAGTTCATTTTCTAACCCAATGACACTGTTCTATACAGCATGTTGCAATATGCCACAAAAACATTTGTAAATTGTAACAAACCGCTGCTGTCATTGTCAGTATCAGCAAACGCAATTTTAACTTAACTCGTTGAAACCACACAAATGCTTTATTATGTACATGAAAGTTAAATTGCATACTCATGAAATTAACAACTAACGTATATTTAAACTGTTTTACGATAATTAGCATTTTCCCACTGAGAAGAGTAACGTGGTTATTTTTCTAAAACGTGCCATACTGCAGTGAAAGAAACAAAAGTTTTGATCCACATTTTCTGCCATTAGTTACTTATCTGACTTGGTGGTCGACGCAAGTCGATGACGATACGATGTGAGGTCGAAATCGAAATGTAAATATCAATTTTCGTCACTTTCAACAACGTAATTAGGGAGAACTGCTTATTGATGGCGTTACTATCCCTTGTTAAATTTCTACAGTACATATATATATATTGAACTATAAAATTCTTTTTTGTTTAGAAACCAAAGTTCTTTTAGTCAGTATGATTATTAGTCAATTATTGGTGATGACACGATAGCTTTTTATCGTTTATTGCTCACTCGTCTGCTCTAAAATAATCAGCCACGCGGCACATTTCCCAAGCCAAGCACATAAGATTTGACTCCCTTCCATATTGATAAAAATCCTGTCTAACTTGGTAGAAAGTTTGACTTTGTTCGAGTAATGTGATCAATAATCGCAACAAAAGAGGATTTCCATTGACATCAGAAAAGGAGAAATATACGAATTGGTATAAAAAGTGGATGAAATTGCATAAACAGAATAAAATTGGCGAGAGATATTTTTTTTCGGGAAATCTTACTTAAGCAGGAACAATTTCAACAATAAAGTTGTGCATTTTTGCAAGCCTCAACATTTGTGACTTAATAATAGCAAATTATAAGATGCATACTCTTTGACATTAGGCATCAAAATGACAGTAATTTGTATCTGAACATGCTTATCACTTATCAGTACACCAATATAATGATAGCTGTCATGTGTTTGCTGTTTTCCCTACATAATCATAATTACACTTTTATTTTACAAAAATAACAAGTTCTATTTGGATATAATTACTGTTATTACTACACTTTCCGTAGAGTCTAAATACGTATTACCTCGTTATTGTATGTAGGAATGTTTATTGTAAGCTTAAATGTTGTGTTACTTTGCGTAATGTTGGCGTGAGTCGGGGGAAAATGCAAATCTGCACAAGTCAGTGATAAACTTGAGTGACTGGTGCTTGACGTTAAAGGATGACAAAGGAAATGAGCAGAAAAAGCCAAAAGAAGATTGAAAGCGTCTCATTTTTATTTTCTCCTTTCCATGCCTGCATTTATTTATACAAATTATCATTTAATCATGTTTGAGGGTATAACAAATCTGCAGGTGAACATCGTTTCATTAATAATTAATAATAATAATATAATACTAATAATAATACATGAACTTCACGAGCTTCCCCAAAAATGTTGATGGCTTGATTACCCGTTTCATTTTGGACAGAATTCTATTCTGTACCTCTGCTTTGCGCAACATTGTTGTTGTAGACAGCTTTAGTTGTTTTTTATACAAAACTTCAGTTTTCTATTTGGCTCAAAGCAACTAGCACTTAGCAGACGTTATGAATGTATTATCATTAAATAGGCACCACGCAATCAAGTAACCTAAACCAAAGGAGAATCATTTCAAAAAGTTTTCACAATTTTTTCCAATCATAAGAACAAACGACATCATTATTTTTATCTTGGCCAAGTAAATTCCATTTGCAAAAAATGATCATAGAAGCGCATTCTCATATCCCTTTTATTCAACTAACTGAATGAAGCCTAAGAATTAGCGTGATTGAATAAGATGGATCATCGATTTTTTGTAATTTCAATTTCGATTACAATCTCAGATTGAAGATACGCTACGCAAGTTGGCAGCCAAGGAAGCGATTGAGATAATTTAATCTAGCTGCTGCATGCTGCCATCCTTGTGTCTTGACTGCGCGTTTCTGTCACACGGAATATTTATTTTGTCATCGAGTTGGTTGAAAATGAAATTGAATATCTGCTGAATCTTGATAAATTCGTTTTGAAGAAAATAGTTCTTCTTAGAGTCAAGATGCATTTCCTTCCATAATATGCTAGTGTCGTTTTTGCAAGGAAAAGTGACTTCGGCTTATTCACGTACCTACTAAACTAATGCAACGCAACAGTAAAAGTAAAAGATCCGATAATATGATAACTGATGTAGTGTTTGCTGTAGGAATATTCTTAATCATTATGAGTCCCGATCTGCCAACGCTAACTTTTCAAACTAGTTATTATATTACAGTTGCTGAAAAGAAAAAAGTAAGCCCTTTTAAAACATTAAAATACGCAGTCGCAATCACAGTCGCACAAACCAACGCGCTGCTCAAAGGCAAAGGCACTAAAGTATTATAAAGTATGTGCGCAGTGCGCACACATGTAATAACACTGAATAAACAAGTTCACCAACATTACCAACACCGTCTTTTGAAAACTCTCTACTGAAAAATGTTCGCTCGCAACAAAATTTAAAGTCAACAAGCCGAGACTTCAGTATTGTGTTGCTTTTGATGGGCTGCTACCGCTAGTGAATTTTGCTGACTTGCTGGCAATTTACTCGTCGACATCAGCATCGAAGGAACGTTTGAGCAGTGAAAAAAAATAAGTGATAAGTTTGTGCCTTGTCACATTAGGTTTGAAACTGTGGAGTAGCTGCGACTGTCGCGAGAGACAGTGTGACTATCTTTCATTTCCTTCCTTTTCTTGAGTCTCTCAGAAGCACTCCGATGGTGCACATGGCGCATTGGTGACTGGTGACAAGTAGTTTCTGTTAAGTTGAAGTCGGTGCGTGCCTCGAGCGTTACATGTAAATTTGTGTTTAACCACTTTGAGAGTTTCAAGAAAACGTGCAAACACCTGAATAGCTTCTCTGATATTCAATAATAGAAACATTGTTTTTGTAGTGTTTCTTAAAGTCATTCTAGATCGAAATTTAGAAATCCTCGAATTCTGCTTTGCAAAGAAAAGTTTAAGTTGAAAATAAATTTTTGTGTGTAGTTTAAGCTGCTAAAGGCCATATTTTGTGGGTGTAATGACACTTCTAAAATTGTACCATCAGTACCCCGTTACGCATGCCAATCTCCGGTTGGACCATATAAAATAAGAAGATATCTTCAATGAAAATCTGCATAATACACTCTAAAATTGAATTGGAATCTGAATAGGAAAAGGTAAGTCTACCAATTAATTACGGAATCATTTCAAAATTGTTTTAGATAACCTAATTATGCCAAAATTATTTGCATATCATTCCATCATCATCATTTATAAATATTTGTAGGATTATATTGTTTCCCATTGAATAAAAAATAGTGCAATTCCTCGCTGATTGACTAATTTTACGACTTTTTCTTAAAGGTGATAGAATCTCATAACATGATAGTCATGATGATTAGATAAAATAAGCATTTATGTCCTCATGTCTCTTCGTTATTGACTTCCCCTTTTCCTTTCTTTTTAATTCTGTTGAATATCTCTTGATGCGTAATGGTATAGTGTGTTGCGAAGCGAAAGGATGATGATTTGATTTGTTAGTGGAAACAAAGAAATCATGACCTGCCTCCGATGGTATATTATAGATTAGAAATAACAAATAGGCAGAGCTATATGTTGAATTGGTTAATTGTTTTTTATGATTCTTTTTAGATTTATTGTTATCAATATGAATGCTTTTTTGCGCAATTCCTCTGCTTCCCCAACAACATCGCAATTTCTGCTTTGAGCGAGTTTCAACTAACAATGGACGTATTAGAATTGTAAAAAGGAGAGTCATGTTAATGTACCAAGTGCCAACTGATTTCAGTGGCGGCCACTAAATTCGGAAATAAATAGTGAGTGGGTTGTGTGCTGCCATAATACTTGTGATAGCTTATTTAAAGCATTGCCAAAGTATGGATTAGGCAAATTGCGATTTATCCGTTTCCTTACCTCTAACTTTTCTAAAGTTTTGGTGGCTTTAGCAGCTTGTAGGGAACAAATAAGAGTGACCTGTAAATTAGCGAGAAAAGTTTGTCTGTTAGCGTTGATTCGAAACCGAAACTGATATTGTTTAAAGGAATCTAAGTGGAAAACAAATGAATGCCCCTGCAGTGAGTTGTATGTGTGTGTATTAAACACTCCATTATAGGAGTCGCTAATATGCTTAACTTTGTTGTAAATAATATATGTACTTTACGTAGCACTCAAACCACTCACTACAATGAATTATATATCAATTCACCCTCCTTTCTGCAATCCCAGACTAGCAATCCTAATATCTACATTGTAAGAATTTAAAATTAATGGGCACAATTTAAATTGTACATAAAGGAAGTTGTTGTTGCGCCTTTTACTTAATGAATTAATAATCACGACAACAAACGGCGGAGGTGACTTGGTAAACCCAACATGTTGAAGGAGGGAAAAGCAGATTAGTTAAGTAGTTCAATTAGCATATGATTATTATCACCATCCACAGAAGCGTACTTTTTGCTTACTCTGTAAAAGTGAATGTTTTTTGAAATGCAATGTTTTTAAGATTTACAAAACTGGCTCACTCTCTTCTTCAATCACACGTGCTGCTGACGTTATCATCGTGCCGTATCTCCAGAAAATCTCCGAAGCTTATAAATAGTCCCAAGAGTAAAGTGTGCAACACAACGAAATGAACCTGCACACGCTCGCTGAAAGGAATTTCAGAAATGAGCTGTTTTTTATTCCGCATTCTTTCCCGTAAATCCTCCGTACGTCGGCATTAACTGTATTGGCAGTTGCATGTATAGAACTGATAACTCAGCTTGATGCGACTCAGTGAGGCGGAAATAGAAATGGAAGATAAGCTTTTGAATTGCTGCTGGAGAGGATGAAAAATGCCAGATTAATGCGCGTGGTACATCACTACTCGCACACATTTCGGAAATTGATTTTGTAATGTGATGATATGATTGCGAGATGAAACGCAAGAAAATAGCAGCATCCTTGGCATGCATACCTATTCACATATTTTTATAGAACATTTACGGTGAAGCAACTTAATGTGATAAGTTACACAAGTGAATAAAATACAGGACTAGGCGACTATTTAAGTTAATTTTTTGATATTATGAAATTAATAACAAGGCGGGGCCAAGAAGTTGTTTTTACTAATTACTTACTTGATTAAGGTTTTGTAACAGTATTATAAGGGCGTTAACATGAATGGGTACAACATAAACAACCTAATTTTCAGTGATCAGCATACGACTTAAACAATAGTGACAAAAATCGGAACATTATGATTGTTAACCCAGAAAAGTCAATAATTTGTTCTAATTAAAACCAAAAGCAAAGTCTCAAAAAGTGTCCCAGCGTTACTGTACCGTGACGAACGAGCATTACAGCTCACTTAGGCACGTTCTAAAAACTGTCAGACAAGAAATATACAGACACTTAAGGTTTTACTATGTTTTTGGGTTTTGGGTGTAGACTATTAGTGCTGAATGTTGCGCCTGCGTCATTTTATTACTATTGTAAATCAATATTTAGTGCTGAAAATAACGACCGAAAATACTATTACATTTATATATGCTTTAACACTACACTGCTTTGAGGTGGATTTGAAAATGTTTTTTTGTAACTCTGATGGTTATTTTTTTTAAACCTACTGCAGTCCTCGATTCAGCTTGATACGCAAATTTAACGAGTAAAAAAGGTTGATATTACTTTTATAATGTAGCCTATAAACACAAGTACCTTACATTCAAAATTGCATCGGCTGCTGAAGAAACAGACTCATGTCATTTGTGTAACAGTCTATTTAAGCGTGCACACCTTAATGACTCTACTATTTTGTAGCCAAATTCTATATTGCCTACTCTGGTTTGGCTTTGTAGTTGCAGTGTCATCAAAAGAAAATTTGAAAATAATCCATGTGAGATTTTCATCACAAAATTGAGATTTTCCGTGAGTACCAAAGGAAAAGATGGAGTGAATGGGATTAATACTTGGAGGTATTGCATTTTTCTTTTTAAAAAATGGTGATTTGCCAAATTTGAAATCAAGGAGTTTTGAGTCTGGCTGTGTAGGTGAATTTAGAAAAATGAAACGTATTTAAAGTCCACAACAGTGAGATGCCAAAGATGCCATTAGACTGTCCTTTTTCTTCTCACTTTTGTCATCATTACCAATTTGTCAGGATAATCATTACTTTTACATGTTTGTTGTTCTGTAATGTATGAAAGCAGTACAATGAAACGAGTGCAATAGTGCGTAGACCCGTACAAATTTTCCTTTAATGATGGATTACAACTGTGACTTCGCCAACGGTCAGCACAGTTTACCGATGAGGTACTTAAAGTAGGTTTTATGGCATGACAGAATAACTGCTTCATTCTGACCATTTCAAAGTTTAGTCATGGACGAATTAGCAAGAGAAATTTTTTATACTACGTTGATTATAACATTATACAATTAGGTTTAATTTTGTATTGCTCCCTGTTAAGATAAAATGGTTATTATCGCAGTTAGACCATCGTTCAGGTGAAAAATATTCAATTTGTTTTAAATTTAGGGTATATAAATGGGCTTCAATGTAATATCGGATTCTGAATCCTCAGCTAAGTAAACGAGTAATTAAATACCTCTTTATATACTTTTACACTTTTATCTGCGACATCGTGTCGTGATGTTGCAGCAATCTTTCAGAAAATTCTTTTCATTTCCTTTGATTCTCTATCGTAATTCAAATTCGCAGTTGTCAGAGGACGATGCAACCGCCAAACATTTTTCTGAGTATCGTCGGCAGGTTAAGTTTTTAGATTCGCAAAGCTTAAAAATTTGAAAGTTAAGTAGAAAAATCGAGTCATTCAATTTCAAACTACCATTTGGAATTAGGCGGAAAACTTAGGGCTGAGGGCACTTTTCATTTAAAAGAACTTTTATCTTGGTATATGTACAAATTCAATAGGGCATTATATCTAAATGTCCCTTTTTCACTTTATCACTGCAACACCATCCTTTCCGTTGATAGTTTTAGTGAATGTCGGTAGTTAAGTGAGAGAATTTTAATGTTAAACGTAAAATTATGCTTTATTTTATTCAACTTCAAAGCTAGGAGATTCATTGAATATTAAACTTTAATCACAAGTTAGTAATAAATTGGTTCGCTCGAATGCAATTAAAGAAGTAGATACATACAATATGTATAAACACTAGCTAAGTGTTCGTCTTTTTTATTATTATTTACCTCTTTTGAATTTTATTTTAATACAAGTACCTTCTGAGCTGTTCATATGAGTACAATTTATGATTTTTCAAAGCATCTGGTGTGGTGTAACGGACCCGACCAAACAATGATTTTTTTGTCAGCCATAATAACTTTAACTAAATGAATATCCTGATTCTGAACCCGGAGACCTCTCTAATAAATTTGAATGATTTTTTTTTGAAGATTTCTGCTATTTACACAATGGCTCTAAATCATTCTTTCAACAGAAATCGATTAAAAGGTATATGTACAATGATATTCAGAATTTAAAAAAAGAAAAGGAAATTGGGCATTTAAAATGTTATAAACATTATAATTCTTTTATAGCAAAAAAGCAAACTCGTTTGTTACATATACATAAAATAAATAATATAATCAGGTATTGTTTCTTTTTCCTGTCAGCGTCAGTTTTGCTACTATTGCTACGGGCTGTGTATTTCATTTCAGCAAGACCATCATCTCATCTCTAAGTCATCTCTGCTTTCTTTCTCGTTTAGCAAACCCGTTTGCACAAATAACCAAGATAACTATGCTGTAACCTGTGACTCTCCTGCACACAGATCCTATAAAAAAGAATTCCTTCTCATTAAACGTTATTACTCGATCGTCGTTGAAACAATGACCTCTCATATTCTTTGATTGTAACTAACAATACCAACCTCTGCCCTGCCACCGATCAAATTAGTAGCTCTGGTGAAGTAACACTATTTTTTTTCAGTGAGTGAGCGTCGAGCGTGCAATTTTTGACAGCACTCAAGCACCACTACCGCATTTATTGCAGATTGCAAACGACTAAGCAGGCAACATCAAATTGCGGAAAGTAACATAACGTGCTAATAATCGAACGTTTATTATAGTTACCAGATTTTTTCTTTGCACTAATATAATTTTCACTAGCCTCCCTGAGTCAAACTCGTTCATTCAGTAATCAAACTTTTTTCTCCTTTTTTCATCTTTGACGGAAAGACAATTCGAATTTGAATATGTTAATCTTTAACTTGTGTCTAGTATCTCACGCGTCGCTGCTTTGCTGTCTCGTCTTAGGCTACCACTCACATGACTGTTCACTGTTGTGACGAGGAGAGCTCTTGAGGGATAAATAAGAAAAAGTAAAAAAAAAACGTTCAGGCGCAACAATGTATGAAAGTAAAGCAAAAACGGCTCACTTACTGTAATGAGCTCATTCATTTCGTCATCACAAAATGCGTTGCCGTACAAGATGAAAATTAGTTGTTACAACGGTGGTAGTCAGGCTTGTTAAGTGTGTACAGAAAATTATCATGTTATAACGCAAACAACAATCACGCAAAAATTTTCACTCCCTATAAGGATGTGATTCGGGTTTGTAAACAACGCAAGCTTTCTTTGCTCTTGCTTGCTCCTAAGTACAATAATTAAATTGACGATGACGATGAGATGAATGAGATATTATTCACTGTGACCCTTAAAATCTCTCACAGCCACGGACTTTTGACAAACGTTGAATCCCTTCACCGTGATTAATTTTTTATGCTTTAACCATCTCTGCTAGTTTGTGGTGCATGCAAAACCTCATGAAGAGCACGGGGTAGCTTTGCGGAGAACCGCATTGGTACATGAGGAATAATTACTACAGAAGGTTGTTCTTTTACCTCGAAAAGATTATTATATTTGGGAAATATGATATAAACATTATTCTATAAACGTAACTATGCTTTTTAAACAACACTTTTTGAGTGCGTAAAACTCTCCTTAGAACTCCTTTGACCTCATTTACACAAAGTACACACGCGATTGGGCTAATAAGCTTGCTTATCATCTATCGGTTTTTATCATTGTAGATGGGTCCGCTTTTTATATCGGACCAGGAACAGCAACGCCGCCAACGGCTTCTGCTACAAAATCAAAATGGCGTAGAGCAAACCGGTGGAGATGAAAGTTCCACAGAAAATATTCAAAAGTTAACTAAAAATGGGACGAGGACCAAAATGGAGTCGCCCGATTGTTCTTCGCAAGGCGAGGACTCGCAACCACCGCCCCTATCATCACATTCAAAGAAAGCGGGCAGTTCCTCTCAAACCGATAAACCTGAAAACGGACAGAAACGGCCCAATAAATATCATCACCATCATCATTACTACAATCACTATCGCTCCTACTCCACATCCACAACAACTACAACAACAAAGCCAGGACGAGTTGTGGATGGCTTCATAAACCCTAACAACAAAACGAACGAAGGACCACAAAATCGGCATCACACCACTGCCACGGTCAGACCGTCATCGATTATAGGGAATTTGACTAAAACGTCTAGTACCAGCACGAGCAACTTGAGACGTTACATTGTTCTACTTCAGGACTGTCTTGCCATCAAATTTGTGCCTGTTAACGGGATAGGCGACCAGCATTATTACTATCATCATCAAGACCAGCAAGAATTTCCTTTCGACTTGGGTAGTGGTAGTACTCATCGCCTGATTGTCGGTGGTGGTGGTGAGTGACAAAAATAATATGATTTATGATTTAACAAAAAACGCAATTCTATAAAAGCGACGTAGCAGGTAGCACCATCATTTTACTTCAAGACGTAAAGCAAACCAGTAACCAAATGTTTAGAATAAAAAAATTAAAAAATCCTACTAGAAATAAGTAATCTTAAAAATACAATTCCATCCTTGCAAATGGTCGTAAAAATAAAAGTAAAATGTAGGTGTTCTTTGAAGAATGAAATAATCATTGATGATTGTCATTACGCCAACGCCTCCCATAACCATCAACTTTTATTGGAAAGGAAATCACGAAATTCGATTATTTTTATGTCACAGTTATCCCTCAACAAACCCATGTTTCGCCAACGTTTCCTAACCAAACTCCATCACAACAACAGCCAGCCACTAATTTTGTGCATAGCGTCTCTGCAGCGTCTTCGGGTACAGCTGCAACTGCCTCCTTGGGCAATGGCTCACTCAATGCAATGAGTAATAATGGCAATAATAATGCAACGGAAGTTGATGAACAGCAGACAGTACAACATGGCTTCCATCTTTACAAGGTAACAACTTGTAATTTTTAATCAATCAAAATACTTACCTGTTTGTAAGCTAGACATTAAATTATTGCGTTGCGACATTGCGAGGGTGTTGGTCTTATTACTACTTGCTACGCACACATTCGCGAAAAAAAAAATGAATAAGAATTTTGCAATCAGTTGTAATTAATTAGTACAAAAGTTTATATTGTTTTCATTTTCATGTCATTTTTCAAGATTTTTTTTTAATGAAAAAAAGATGAACCGACCGATACACAATTACATTTGTTACACAAGAACAAAGGGATGTTTGCTGAGCATGTTTTCGTAACAAAACAAGCACAGTAACAGAAGTGAACATTACCATTATCAGCGTCATATTTTATACATTTTTACTTTTTCTATTTCCGTGAAACATACCTTTGCTGACATATTGTTTTTTGTAAAGGCATGTTTTGCCAGTTTTGCTTGTCTTGTGAAGAAATGTGTGTACATGAAAAAGAAAAAGTTTTAATGTTGAAATGTCATTTTTATCCATTTGTAGCTCTACGAAAAGAAAAAAAAAGTTCCACGCGCAAAAGCTTCATCCTGTAATTTGCAAGAGGTTTTAATAAGAGTGTCATTTCTACAGGAATAAGAATAAAAATGAAAGTCACACTTTTCTTATTGAATCTGCTTAGGAATGCAAGTTTAATAAACTAACACACATTTTCCATCATTTTCTGAACGTCAATCCGTTGTGACTTCTTAATGCCAAATTTGTAGACAAAATGTCTATTTAGCATTGCAACTGATTACTTTAATGATTTATCACCATTTAATGAGTAACTTCATTATTGTATGTGATTTCGGCAACAAGCTCATTTGTCACATACCGCAAGTTTCAAAGCACATGAAGATCGTGCAAAGAAAGAGTTGTGAGTGTACGAAAATGATAGTTAATAATAAAAGGACTTTAATTTTCTATTTTCTGACAATTTGATGATTGATACGGTACAAAGTTAATGGGACGAAAAGTGATTGTGCAAGATGATTAATTACAAGATTGAGTGTTCAAAACAATTTGTAGTAAATTCAGTTGATATTTTATTTCACTAAATGCTTTCTCTCTACCTCTCGCCACCACAATAAAACAAAAATTCTTTTGTTTGAAGGCGTTTTATCGTGTTTTTCTGAAGATTTGGTATTCTTGTCTTTCAGAAGTTCCGTGAGGCCAATTTAAAGTGCTACTGGAACACAACCATGACCGAAGCGATGCGTCGGCTTGAGTACAAAGGATTTCTTGTTCCGTCTACCATCTTGGTTTATTCGTCGTGCCCTCGTTATTTGAACATTTTGAGGACAGCATGGGCACGCCGAATTCTCAGGCATCCTCCGGGCTATCGCATTGATATGCTGGGTATAAAGAATTTCTTTTTTGAAACTTGTGAAATGAGTAACGTACGAGCTTCTGAAAATCGGCTGATTTATTAATGCTGATTAATTACAGGAGACATCGAAGAAGTTGTGGCTCAACCAGTACAACAAGGTCAATTTGCCCCATTGTCGGATTCGCTTTGTTGGGCCATATTAGAATTGACCTCTTCCGGTAAGAACCCTTTATTTTTATTTTCTGTTTTCTTTTCTTTCTGCTATATAGTCAACATGAAAAAATTTCTGTGAAAACAATAAGCAACTATGTTTTCTGTACTTCAAATTTAGGTCGGGAGGCTTTCGTTGATTCAATCATGAAAGCTTTAACTGCTGCCTTTCCCTCAATGTCACAACCTCCAAAAGAGCTAGTTTTTCAGACTTTAGAAAAGTTAATTCGTGATCAAAAAATCTATCAAACATCTCATGGCTACTATATCGTCACTCCAGACGTTTCAACTTTTATGAGTTCGAGAAGTGCGACTCCGGCGCCTACCCCTACTCAAACTTGTTTCATTCACAGCGGCCATTTGTCTTCCATGCGTCCACGTTCGTTGGCTCTGATGGATGGAGTATTCTCTAACTTCAGCAATGATTTGGGTTCGGGCACTTTATGCAAACGTTGTGCAGGTAATCCATTTACCTATTTACATGCTTAAAATCGATTTAATTGGAAATTTTAGATAAAATTAGCTGGGGATCAGCAGCATCTATTCAGGATGGGGACGAGTTACTCCGTAGAAGTAATTACTTCTATTGTAATGGCAATGAGAAACAGCAGCAACCTGTTCTAAAAAGGCACAATTCTATGCGTATTATACGTAACAGCAAGGAAAATGATTATGTGAGTGTTAAGAAAACTCGAAACCAACACTCCCAACTAATAAATCCCAAACCTAATCCTCATTTACTTTTACCTGTAGGTACCTCGGCCACACATGGGAGCAAGAAGTCTTTCATTCAGACTTTCTAAAGGAAACTCGTTATTTGATTCAGACAAAGAGGATTACTACTGCGACGATAATGAGGGTAGGGGGATAGAGAATTCTAGCAAGAATCGAAATTCGACAATTGGCAACATTTCACCACAATATGCATCTACTGGTGAAAACAGCAATGTTGGAGGGACAACAAAAAAGCGTAAAATACAAGACAATGCTATATTAATATGCCCTGAGCTATACATTATTTATTGCAATATTTAAAATCATAATAATATTTGTTAGGTCCTTTTTTCCTGCGACGTTGGTTTTCTTTCCGACGCTTGAAAGCAAAAACTCCAAACCACTCTACACATCAAACAAATTCTTCCACATCGATGAATGCTCCGACAAAGACAAGCTCTTCTACTCAAACAATTCGATCAATTTCTTCCCGCTCCATTGAAAATGTTCGAGTAGACGATAACCGACAAGCGCATTCTCAATCATCCCTCCATAATAGCACTTTGGTAAAATCTAAATGGAATTCACTTCCCAATACCAGACAACAATTGAGGAAGTCTCTTTTGCATGAAGAATCTCCATTTTATGATGAATTGGTTCGTTCCAACGGAAGACACTCTTCAGGCAGAGTATCCAGCTTGGGTTTCTGCAACAGTGACGGCGAACGTGTTAGGGTGATGGACCGGTCTACAAATAGAGACGATCCAAGAATTTATCATCAAAACGTTAGCAGTAGACGAAGCCGACATCTGAGCGGGAGCGGGAACACTATGAGAACTGCGAGTCCTTGTCCATCCTCAGTTGTCTCGGCTATTTATGCATCAATCGCAAATAACAATCTCGGAACAAAATTAAGAGATTGTCCCCCAGGCTGTCCAGGGGGAGAGAGAAGTCGGATGGGACATGCAACAAGAAATATTGGTACAATAATTCACCCATGCCAAGCTCCAGCAGGCGTATCAGCCACTGTGAATCCGACCTGTGCAAGACAGTTTTCACCACGAAAACAAAAGCAGGCGCAGGCAGTGAGACCACGTAGCGCGTATGAGATCCTGTACTCAACACAGGCACAGGTGCAGCAACAGCAAAATCTGGAGTCAGTAAATCTCCTCAGGCATTCACCATTTCCAAAATGCGACAATTTAAGTACAATTTCAGCCGCTGGCGACACACCAGCGCTAATATCGAATACAACTGCTGAAATCGAATGCAGCAGGTCAAAAATTCATCCAATAATGGCGTCTGAGGGTGCATTTGTAAAACAAACAGCGTCAAGTTGCAGCGAACAAGATGATGAAGCAGTTGCCAACATTACCACTAGAGTTGATAACCTCTTGGTAAATAATTCATGCTCCGATGATGCGGACTCCAATCGAGAATCATCGGATGTCTCCCATTAATTATGCATGGTTGATTGCTACTAGGTTAGGCCACCAAGTTAACTTTTCTATAAAATAATAAAATGTTTGCTTTCAAAGAGGTACACAAAACACAATACAACGAATTATATAAGGGTAAAATCCATGATTTAAGTATTGGTTGATTATATGCTAAATTTATAACGACTTTAATCAAACTATTAAATTTTACTGTGTTCAATATTATCGAATTAATGTAACATATGTTGAATTTTGTATATAAATATGATTGATCAAAAATAAAAATTAGTATAATAAATACATGTAGTTGAATGGATTTGAATAGATTTAAGAAGGTAAAAAAATCCATTAATGTCATAAAATAATCATTAAAAGTATTTTAGTAATTTATACTGGACTAATTTACATAAGAGGAACATTTGAAAGGTTTGTAAAACTCAATCAAAACTCTCAAGTCTCTAGAGACATCGCAGGCAATCTGAGGTGGTAAAGTATGGTTCACAGTCTGTGAATCACAGACAATAAAAGCATGTAATTTTACACGATGTAAAGCGGCCATTATCAGAAAGCCGGAGATGATTCTTTATTCAAATAAGACGTTATCATGATTGGGTGCTTTAATAGATTTTATTTGTAAGTAAATTAGCTACATTTTCGAATTCGTTTTATCTTATCACAAGTAGGGTTTCCGTTACTTCTTCTATCTATAAAACTCTTTACATACCTTTTAAACAAATGATTCAACTCCCACAAGATAATATTTTAGATAAGAACTTCTGACTAAGAAGGCAGATCTACATTTATGGTGAAGATCAAGTTGAAAGTTTCAACTTGAAACACGAAATAGACATAAGACAATTTATACTAGCCAGAAAAGCCTGTGATCAATGATCATATCATATCTATTTAGTATCTCTGCCTGCACTTTACATCAACGTTATTAAGTTCATTTCTCTTTCTTATTTTATTATTGCATTCAACTCCTTCCTGTCTGCGGTATGGCAAGTCAATTAAAACCACTGGCCAGCTTTTGACTATTTCCTTTCATTCAGAAACAAAAAGTTGGCAAAATTAAAGCAAGAATTTGCTTTATGTATTATGATGGAGAATTTAAACCAAAGTGCGATTTCAAATTCATCATTCAGTAACGTCTCTCGGTCTCAAATGGAAAGTGCCAACGACAACTCAGTGCCGTCATTTTTCACAAATTCATATCTTCCGGAAACCTACTTCATGCACACCAAACGGCCAATGAATTGTCGCCCTTTTAATCATGAAATTGACATCGCCAGAGCATCTAACATGAACAAACGCATTCGCTTAGGACCATGTCCACCGGAGCACCAGGAACTCTCCGCTTTGAAAAGGCTGGAACGTGAAACAATGAAACGGACCAAACTTCAAGGGAAGAGCGACGATGTTTGTGGCGCTCATCGTGCCATGCTAGATATGCCTTTACACGTTGTTCGATTCCTTCAAACTCAAGGACAAACAATGAACCGAACTCAAGAAGCGATGGGAGAATTGATTTCTCAGGTAATTTTAAAGCTTTCATTTGGTAAGAAAGAATTGTACAATATGTAACGATGATAATAATTTTCAGGTAGAAAATTTTTCCGGAAAAATTGAGTCAGTCATTGGGAACAAAGAAAGTTTGCAAACTACCTCAAGTAACGCAAACTCCACAAAATTACAACCTCCACTTGTCAAAATTTCTTTGGATGATTCACAATATCGTTTGTTTGTTAATTACTACAACATTATTCGTGAGATGCTGGAAAATTTCAAACAACTTTGTCCAGCATCATCTCGTCAGAGTGTTAGGAGTGGCGCTCAGTATCTGATGATTCAACGAACCATGGAATGCATAAAAAGTATTCGCGAAATCATACTATTGGGTTGCAATTTTGACAGCGATAACCAGCAAGAGGCAATGAATTTCCAGCCGGGCAACGCGGGAGCTCTCGTACGGCAAGTCTCATTTGGAACACCATGCACTTGGGAGCAGGTTTGCAGCTCTTTGACTAGAATGGAGCACAACATGAGGACCTATTTGGAACGTTTAGGAGTTGGAAACCGAAGAGTTAGCTTTAAGGCGTAAGTAAATGCACAATGTAATTTATAAACTAAACTAAACAGTCAGCTACGATTTTCTACTTGACGCGTCCTAACGATTACTTAATCATTAATGTGTTTTATAATTGAATTTCAGAAATGTCGTACCAGGAACACTTTTCCAGAAACCGCAAATCAAAAGAAAGGCTGATGACTCTGCGTCGGTTAATGACGCGTCTTTGCAGATGGTTCATTATAATTCCACTGTTGCTGACTGCAGCCCTGATGATGGGAGAAAAACCAAGATTGGACGAAGATTTACATTCGGCTCTGCATTTAATCCAGACTCTATGGAAGTGGACTGAGAACTAGTAAATTTTTTACTGCTTTGAATGGTCTCTCTTCATTTACTCCTGGTAAAATAGTTTGCAACCTAAATTACCTAAAAATTATTTACTAGGTATTACAAGGTCACATTAATTAGGTTCATGCAGATTTTAAAGTTGTAAATAGTATCAGCGTGTGTGACTTAATTTTGCCGTTTTAGCTAATATTAAATAGACAAAATTCTGTGGACCATTTATTAGTTTAGTATCCAAACAGTGGATATGAAATAATATGTTACAAAAAGTAAGAAAAGTGTTTTTAGGTTTAGGATGAACGTAAATACTAATGTAGTAGTATGTAGTACATCTTGACTTCGGTTTCAGTTTGTCAGCATATAGTTTTAATAAAAAGAAACCTGAAAATTAAACTTGAAGAAACGCATCTTGAATCATTTCCAGTATTTAGGACCAGTCCACGACTTACATTCATGAAATCGTAACATCACTACATCCTCTATGAGGTTTTAGATTTTAGGAAAAATAAAAATCAGATACCCAATAAATATTAAAAACTTTATCATTATTCATTTCTCATAGTACAAAAGTACCTGAAAGTTTCTTGTGGCCCGCATCTAATTGTAAAATGTGTAATCACAGTTCATGGTATATGAATATGTCAAGGTAAGGTATAATGATTGTGTCATTTTAGACTTACCCAACCTGGCCTGTACCATTTCCACATTGACCCCAATTGTTTCCTTTAATGCAATTTGTTACTGTTATCATCATAAGGTCACAAAAGAAATAAAGAGTTCACAAGTGTCTAATAAATAACCTCCTCGGTAGTTCCACTGGATCACACAGTGATTGCACTTTACCCCAGCAGGGAGGACTAAGTTGGTTCTATACCATCCAGTTTCGTTGACAGGAACTCGAGTTCCAGAGCCATCGGCTTTCTGTAGAATGTACTTATTAAAACATTCTTGCGTTTCCGTTTGGTGATCGGTGCATAAACGCCATTCCATGAATCCTTTATGACTCATTGTTAACTCTACCGCCACTTCCATAACCTTTCCACACATTTTTATAAAGTTACTAGCTAGGTATTTACTAATAATTCCAAGCCAAATGATGTGTGACAAATCACAGACCTGTCCGGACGTGTACTGCCCTGTGATAATGCCTCTGTACCATTTTCCTCCCACTTCGTTGTCTCTTGGAGTACTTTGGGAGCTTGGATCTCCACAAACTATGCAAGAAAGTTAATCATAGGTAAATATAATAAAGCATTAGGATAATTATGGAAATGAAAATAAAACAAATAACCTCCACAATCAGAGCCTGGATTGTCAGCTTGATGAATCCCTCCACAAAAGAGTTCATTGTCATTATAGTTCTTTGGGGGATTCTGGCTTTCAAACTGAGGGTCTCGCCAAACGGAAGACCTGTTCGGTGGCTTCATGAACCGCCCATGAGAATCTGCCTCAAAGAAATAAGACGCTAAAATTATCGCAACAACAAGGTAAAGT
Source organism: Cyphoderus albinus (assembly GCA_021029165.1). Classification (NCBI taxonomy): domain Eukaryota; kingdom Metazoa; phylum Arthropoda; class Collembola; order Entomobryomorpha; family Paronellidae; genus Cyphoderus; species Cyphoderus albinus. Next base: position 18,757 of record VYYJ01000255.1, read on the forward strand.
TTCATGATTTGTAATCAACTGGAGCAAGTTATAAAAGATCGAAGCAAAAGCAAAACTAAAAGTATATACTGATTCAATCAACCCGCAGAGCCGATTTTATAACGCCTATAACGACCCCAATTAATCGAATGTCGATTGAAGTCACGTACGCATTTCAGGATATATTGCAGTTTAGAAGCATTTGTCCGCAATTATGAGTTTGCATTTTATTATGTAATACTGTTTTACATTCTGATTTATTGCTGTTTTGGTGAAACTGCAAATGGGAATACAGTGACTTATTACTGATTCCGTGACATATCCAGATCAAATTCAAAGAATTAAACATTGTACCCATCCAAATTGAAATTACATAACATACATATTCGAAGAATAATTTGTTTCCCACAGATGTTTAACCATGTATTGCGGTTTAAATTATTACGCACAAAGAGAACAAAGCAGAAAAAGTTCAACCCTCCAATCCAATCAAATTCATTCAATTCACGGAACCTCTCTATGATCTACCGATAATCTGAACAACTGCAACTGTCATCAGAAGATGAAAAAATCTTTGTTCAAATCTTTTCTTTGAAATATGACTTCTTTTTTTTAAGTTCTAAATTGCCGTAACTATAAATGGTAAACTGTCCTCTAGGTAAATGAAGGAGTAGCTGAAGGAAAAGACAATTGTGACCACCACCGAGTTCTCTTCCGGTTGGAAGATGGCGTGGGAGCCGTGAAGGCCAGCTGGTTATGCTGGCTTTACAGCATTGCATTTGCATTTGCATTGCTCCGGTGCCTTAGTGCCTTTTCTTTTCTGTCTCTCGTCACCTGTTTCTACTTTCTAAATGTATGATGATGATGTAGGCGCTCGATGATTCAGAGCAGAACGCACTTTGGCTCGCTGCTCTTCATTTCATGAGGAAAGACCGGGAGAATTTGCCCAATTATTTTCGTTAAAAAAAACAAAAATAAATATTTACTTTCCTTTGCACTTTTGCAGTGAGGATGTGCATGTGCAAGCAGTGCAGTGATAGTTTTCTTCACAAAGTTTCAAGAAATATAAAGAAACTGAAAATTGCAAATTCAGTGTAAGTGTTTCAGTGTAGTACAAAAATAAGCAAACGTTCATTGCAAATTGAAACTATCGGTTGGACATAAGGCTCCTTGTGCCGTACAGTTTTCGTTCGACTCACGTTTTGTGAAACTTAGGAACTTTTCAGCAAGGTTCAGTTGAGCTGAGCTAAAAGCTTCATATATGACAATTTATTTATTCCTGCTAAAATAATGAATTCCATTAGTCTTTAAACTACTTTACATCAGTAACATTATTACAACTGACAATGAGTGCCATCAAATTTATAAGTGTAACCCTAAAGTTCTCCCAGCACTTTGGTGATTGCACAACCCACAATAATTTGATCAGTTTTACAATTTGTGCTGTATAGCAAAAATGTGCTAGTTCGTTTGATGGGTCCGTGATGTATTGTAATGGGATCTTTAACATTAAATCATAAACTGCAAATCCTCGTCTGCCTTTGATTGTGATGAGATGTGGTTCGTAACAACCGGTAATTTATTCTGTGGTAGACAGACTCCTTGATTTAAAGAAATTTCCTTCCCACTCACTTAAGTCAGTGTATTTACTGCTTAAAATTTGTAGGCAGATGCATTACACGAAATTTCTTTGAGCGAATCATTATTCTATATACGTTGGACAGAATAAGGGAAAGTTTCAAATGCTAACAACAAAGTTGACCAGAAGTGACATTAAAATAATCGCCAAGTAATAAGGCACAGATGTTCGAATTAGCGGGGGTCATTTAATTTTCCCAAGTACAACTACTATTTATAAAGGTAATAGTACATATATTATTCTTTACTGTTATATTTTATATATAGAACACTTTGATTTGATTACATATCCAGTAATAACCATTTACACTATATAATTGACCAGAAATAATGCACACACTAACAATCATTTCATAGTTTGTATTGGGTTCAACGATTTCGGAAGAAAACATTTTTATTATTAGTTTTAATTTCATAAACTTTCACCGAAATGTCTATCAGTTGCACGTGACTAGATGTTACATGCAGTAAGTTTACATAAATATATTACCGATATAATGTAGTATGTAACTTGCATTTTAGCCGTAATCCTAATCAGGAACATCGCTGGAGTTCTGCACTACAAGCAGTGAATTAACTTTCAGAAAATATACCTGGCGTTTGAAAATTGCGATTGCGACATATTTAATAAAAACTTTCACCACGTTAAAATTTTTGTTTTGGGAATGCTTTCTCAGACGCCTTAGTCACAGTCCGCACTCCGCAGTCCGAACTATTTACGTGCAATCTTTTAGATTACATTTTATTTTCATTTGAACAAGCAAAATGTGCAGCCAAATCCCTTAGTTTTGTCTTTGTCGATTTGGACTTCTGTTAATCCGCGGTAAGGTAAAAGAGTTAAAAAGTTAAAGGCATGAGGAGGGATTCTTACAGAGGAACGCAAGGAGTAAAAGAATTTGAACCCTGCCTTCCACAAACATCAGAATAGCTAAACTCGAGCAAGGAGCAGAAATAATACTTTACTTCCTTCAAACTTCATCTGACGTTACGTACAACGGATCACTTCCCACTAACGTCAAGCATCTTTCTTTGAAAAAAGTTGTGGCTAGTTTAGTTTGGCACAACTTGTATCAATATCACAACTTTTCCTTTTTAGATTCCACTTCCACTTAATAACTGCTGATTCTGATTTGGAAAAAGTTTTGCATTATTGCAGTACTTTCTTCACTTGGGTTGAACGAACGAGCCACTTCTTCCTGCATCAGCAGATATTACGCTGCTCCAATTACGCTCCATGCGGGAGGCAACTTGGAGGGAAGTGGGAGTCGTCAGCAATGTACTTATCTGATTACAGAACACAACTTTGTGTAAATAATGAGGAAACAAGTTTGCAATTTTAGGAAAGAAGGGATTAAAACTATTAAGACGCGTTTCTAGTGGTTTGGTTTAGAGTTTACGGGTCGTTTGATAAAAGATCTCTCCTGCCTGCCTTTTTGCTCTGAACGTGGAGCGTTTACCCATTTCTCTCCCTCTCAGCAAAAACATTCTGCTTCTGCTACCTTCATACACGCTGATTACAAATGGTCAATTTTATTCAGTCATTCATCCATGCTACTTTAAAGTGAAAGTTGACGTCAACTTTCTCACAGCCTCATTCTAGACTGATTGCGTAAGCGACAGATTCGGTAATGCTGGGTAACAATGACTGATAACATAGTGAGTCTGATTGAGACTCATTCATTCGTACATACCCAAAAAGCATACTATAAAGTTGGTGGCGCGGTTCCCCACAAACACAAAATAACAGCAACTGGGATAACTTCCCCTCCCATTAAGTTACCTTTCCAGTCTTGATAGAATAGAATCTATTCATCAGGCGAAGTTCCATCCAAATCCGGACTCCATTTGTTGGCTATCATTTATCATTGTAATCGCTGCAGATGTGCACATTTTCTTTATTATTTCAGTGTTGGTTTTACTAATTTATTGTCAGTGATTGAATTGAGTTTCTGACTTGGAAAGACAAATCATTCTTTTGATATCGGCTTGGAGTCAGAAAGAAGTTCACACTGAGTTTCCAAATAAGACAGAATTGAATAAAAATATTATATGACGTATCAAAATTAAAACTGAATTAGAGGTAATTCTTATTAGGATTAAGATTCAAGTAACATAACAAACACTAAATTTAGTTTATAGGTAGCCCTGAAATCTTGCAGGTCAGGTCAGTCGAGTTGCGACAAAACATTTGTCTGAATTTTACATGGTATAAAGATATGGAGAAATACCGCAATTACAGTTTATCCGTACTCTGAATACTAAAAACCTGGCACAAATAGGGTGCACGAAATGTAAAGAAATGACAATACTTTTTTGTTACACATTCATTAGGAATTGAAAGCTTCATCATGTATGACATAAAAAAGATCTTAAATTTTTGCCGTCATCTTGTAATTTATGGAGGTGGCAGCGCATAATAATAAACTCTGAAATTCTCACTAACTTAACTACAATTTTACGTTGGCGTTTTTAAGCAATGTGAACCTTTAGGCATCTATTTTTTGTAGATGGTGTTGCATATCTTAGAATGACATATCAAGAGCTAGATCAAAATGAAAAAGTTTCAATGCGGAAATGGCAAAAATCTGGAGACGACACACTTTTCGTGAACAAGCGAAAAATCGCCCTTTTACAAACGTTATGGAGAGTCGACGCAACGATAATAATCTAAAACGTTCGCTGATAATCGTTCTCTCCATATTATTTGCTAACCACATGCTACATTGGTACATTTAGTTTATACACTATTTCCTAAACTGGATTACCTAAAACGCTAAATTATGGAATGTCATTCATTGTAATTGACATATAGTATTAGGTAAATATTGACTACAATAATACTAGGCAATAATTGTTCGGAAACCAAAAGCCAAAAGGTGAATGCAAAATTCTTTGCAAAGTTGTTTCGATTGATATGCTTCTGGTGTTAATACTGTTGAGCCAGAATACCAGAATTATCGGTTCAAAATCGCAGCCAAAGTCTTTGGAAAAACGTTAATTATTCCCAATACTGAATAGAAAATGTACAAAAAAAGTCTACCCAAGCTTAAACAATTAAAATAACGACGATCAAAATTGTAGAAGCTAGATATTCGTGAAATACATATAAAGTGCTAAAAGTGATATTAAGCTAATAAATAAACCACACTTTTAACACGATATGATGAAAACAAAGTTCCTTATTTTATTTTATTTTCACGCTAAGATATAATACGCATTAGGTTTTGTTGCGATTGAGGTTTCAGTGTACAAAACTAAGCAAACGTTCATTGCAAATTGAAACTATCGGTTGGACATACGGCGTGCTCCTTGTGCCGTACTATTGTTTTCGTTCGACTCACGTTTTGTGAAACTTCAGTAACTTTTCAGCAACGTTCAGAACTAAAAGCTTCATATATGACAATTTATTTATTTATTCCTGCTAAAATAATGAATTCCATTAGTCTTTAAACTCGTTGCACCAGTAACATTATTACAATTGACTCCGCCAAATTCATATGTCTAACCCGAAAGTTCCAGTTGTTTGGTGATTGCATAACCCACAATATAATTTGATCAGTGTTACAATTTATGCTATATATAGCAAATATAGAGTGTGCTAGTTCGTTTGATGGGTCATGGGTCCGTAATGGGATCTTTAACATTAGATCATAAACTGCAAATCCTCGTCTGCCTTTGATTGTGATGAGATTGTGGTTCGTAACAAATGGTAATTTATTCTGCGGTAGACAGACTCCTTGATTTAAAGAAATTTTCTTCCCACTCACTTAAGTCAGTGTACTGCTTAAACTTTGTAGGCAGATGCATTACACGAAATTTCTTTGAGCGAATCATTATTCTATATACTTATACTTTGGACAGAATAAGGAAAATTTTTAACTACTATTAACAACATAGTTGACCAGAAGGGACATTTAAAATAATCACCAAGTAATAAGGCACAGATGTCCGCATTAGCGGGGGTCATTTAATTTTCCCAAGTACAACTACTAATTATAAAGGTAATACATATTCTTTACTGTTATATAGAACACTTTGATTATACTACATATCCAGTAATAAACATACACTATATATAGATTGACCGGAAATAATACACACACTAACAATAATTTCATAAACTTTCACCGAAATGTCTCTCAGTTGCACGTGACTAGATGTTACATGCAGCAAGTTTACTTAACAAATATTACCGATTTAGTTTGTAACTTGCATTTTAGCCGTAATCCTAATCTCGAACACCGCTGGAGCACTGCACTACAAGCAGTTAATTAACTTTCAGAAAATGTACCTTTAAAAACGGAAATTGGATTACGCCAGGAAACTGAGATAAATAACGATGACACTTCTAAGCGTAAGCCACAATTTACAACAATGATATATTGGTTTGTTGTAAAAACATGTTATTTCAAGAGTGCAAATGAGAACATTTCCGGTTAAACGAGAATGTCGCATGCATAGTTCCTTATTGCAATTAGGAGTTAAGAAGAATATCTCATCACAACACTTATGAGTTATGGTAAGGGTGTATATATGGTATACTCTGCTTTATAATTTTTTTCTTAATTAGTATTCAGTAGGTAGGTAGCAATAGTAGTGCTCACAGTTGTGCCATAGTTGTATAGTGTTTACTCTCTGATGTGGAAGAAATTTGTGAATGAAACGCATTCTTATGACGAACCTCCTCAATTGTGTTCAAATTGCATTTTAATTTAGTCAGCGACGCTCCTTGTGCCGTACTTTTGTTTTCGTTCGACTCACGTTTCGTGCAACTTTAGTAACTTTTCTGAGCTATTGTCACAAGCAGCAGTTGGGTTGAGCTACAAACTTCATCTAGACAACCACATTTGCAAACAAATTTCTATTTTTACCGACTTGCTCATTGGCTTGAAATATTGTGTAGGCACGTGCATAGGAGACGGTGTCTGGTTTTAAATGCAGGATACCAAAGTAATCTGGTGAAGAAAGTGAAGTGAAAGTAGCAATACTAGCAGTATTATACTACAGTGAAGAGAATGTTGCAAAAAAAAAGTTGAAAGGGGAGGACATTTTTTTTTCTTTTCGTGATGAATTCTTTGTTCTGCTTGTTCTAAACGAAATAAAGGCCCGAAATAGAAAATCTCATTTAAATACACATCTGGTGAAAGGATAAGTGACATCTCTAAAGAGAAAAGCAAAATTGAAACGAAATAACGAGACTTTCGCAACTATCTGGCATAATGCTATCCTCGCACATCACATATTATATCTGGATGAATAAGGAAAGACACTTTTTCTTCGCTTCGTTTGCATTCTCGCTTGGCACACTGCTGTCTTGCAGATATCGTATATTTCCCACGGGATATATGTAGAAAAGAGATGGTTGTTCTCTCCCTTATTTACTCTATTCCACTGAACTTGTATAGAGTAATTCCACGAGTGTGTATGCTCTACTGCTTACTTGCTCCTGTCAACTTCATTTAACATCACATTCATACTCACTTCAACCTTATCAAATCTGTCACTGTTTGCGACGTGTTCCATACCAGTTAATTTATTAGACATTATAAAGTTAATAATAGTTACATTAATCAGACAATTTGTTCGTTATTGGTATTAGACAGATACTAGTTTAATTTACACCAGCATATCACGTCAAAAAGGTTAAACAAAGTAACAACTAAAATAGTGATGGATTTTCATTTATACTTGTACTTACCAGATGATCAGAAGCATCTCAAGGGAATTGTCCCCTTGAGGTTTGATAACATCAAATATAAAAACATTCAACGGTTTCTGCTGAGAATTGGGACATTCTGTTTTAAAAAATGTTACTAGTATGGGTATGGGCATCTTCAAATCTAACTAATCATACTCATCTCACTTTGGCTATATTCTGTCAGGCCGTTTCATATTGTCATGTCTCTTTGAGCTATTGACGTTGATGTAAATAAAAATAGTTGGGCTCGTGTGGGACATAAGAATAGGAGCGGACTTTTCATAATGCACAAAAAAATTGTGACATGTTGTCCGTTAAGGTTCATCTGGATATGCTGTCCACTTTGTTGTTGACAACCAAAGTCTGAGGACAGGAAGGGTACGTACATTTCTTACAGTTCTCCTACTCTGATCACCAACTTCAGCCAACTTTTTAGCCGTCTTACCCCTAAAGCTACACTTTACATTTTTACATTTCTCTCCGACAAGAGAAGAGTCCCCCTACTCAAATAGCATGAAACATCCCATCGCTATCATTGATACAATGGTAAAAACCCGCCTTTTTAATACAGAGGAAAACTTTTTTCCTTCTCTTTGACTTTATTATTATTGTTGTTTTGCACTTTCCCACTTCTCAGCCGACAATGCCTCTCTTCTACTCCTTGTTTTTTGGTCTGGTGCCTTTGAAAGGTGTCACAGTGGAGAAAATGTTTTGAAAACTCTCTTAGGCCTTCGCCTTTCTCTCTTTTTGCCGGAGTTTCTCTAAACTACTCCACTTCATTGTATCCCAAGTGAAAGTATGTATACGAAGCCGAAAATGAAGTGACATGCTGGACACTGAATTATATCACATTGCTTCTTTCACATTAAAGATGGAATCAAGAGTAAACTTTTCTCTAACAAAACTAAACAACTTTGTGTGTGAATATAGTTACATACATAAAACGTTACTGCAACATGCGTGCATACTTTGCACGTTTTGTTAGGTAAAGGTAATTTTTTATCCTCTAGAAACAGCGTCCACCAGAGATTCGTCCAAAGTATTTCTTAATTAATGTCAGCCTTCATCATCTAGTTTTATGGTGGATACATTACTACGTTACGAAGCTGGTTTCACAAAGTTAAACCAGATGGGAAGAAAGTTACAACTAACTCCTACTCCACGGCATGCTTCTCTTTAATTTATTAGGAACGGAGTGACAATTCACAATAAAATGCATCAGAATTTAACAAGTGATATGTCCCAAGACCCAGCGTTTGGCTTTCTAAACGATTTCTTTAAAGTAAATCTACTACCGTTACCACTTTTACTCGAATGTCCGCTAGTTAAATAAAATCCTAAAAGTAGTACAAGCACAATTATTTCCAGCCACAAAAGCTATTGTGTCGCTCTAGTTGCTTAATAATATTTTTTCGAAATTAAACCGCAGCATTATCAAAAGAGCTTGTAAATTAAACTTTTTTGAACTTGTTTTACACGTTTGCTTGCATATGAAACGATGAGGTGAAGTGGTACATAGAATGAATAATCAAGTGGCGTCCCATTCGGAATAACCTTATAACTTATAATTAAGCTACCCGCAACAAAAGCAGTTTTTTCTTTCCTCTTTCACTGCATTCTACGGAGACCGTTTGTGGATTACTACATTGCTATTAAAGAAAGGAGACGAGCTCAAGAGAAAGCAAGGAATTTCTTGTTGTTGGAGGAAATGTATGAGCATTATTCTCAAAGAAAGCAGCCGCTACTTCTGAAAGGCTCGTGTTTCTTTGTGTGATTTGCCTGTACTTACGTGTTCCCCGTTAAAAATTTAATTACTGCAATGAAATGTTTCGACAAACCAATGTTAAGGACTTTTGAGGCATATTGTATGCATGTTTAGGACGATGACGTTTGATGATATATAAAGCGAGGGTTTTCTTTAGTAATTCTTTCGTTCTGGGAAATATCATTCTTCCTAACATAGTCATTAAGTACAGGTGGCACGAATCATTAATTGAATGGAGTATGTATATATTATGGTCTAATTTTCGAGAAGAGTGAAAGGCAGTAGTCGGTGGAGCGGGTCTCGATTTTCAAAAGTATGTAGGTATATGCATACAACTTTTAATAAATGTTAGTATGAAATGTTTGACAACTGCTTTGATTGAGGGAAATCCTTTGAACATGCAAAAATTTATACCAGTGCAACTTACACTAACGTTGACACGAGAAGTATTCATTGGGGGTTTTATATTCTACCCATATCTTTCCTCATGTTTTCCGTTCTATGTATTTATTTAGAGTCATTCAACAAAGTTTTTTTGCTTTTGTTTTCATGAGGTAAAATATAACTATGATTTTGATGAACGTTTGTGTTTGTAGCTTTTACAAAGGGCGGATTGAAGATTGTAACTTGTCGTATGGACGCGTATAGTAATTGCATAATTAATGATGTATGATTGAAACCTGCGTTTTTTAAAAACATTGTCCTTTGTAATTGATCCGATCAAATATGTACATATAGATTTGAAATACACAAGAAAACTCAGTCCTACGGAAAAATCACACCTTCATATAGAAGATAATCACGAAAATCACTCCGAATTCTCCTCTTATGATTTTACTAGATTTATTACCCCAAACCCAAATAAGTTTGTTATAGTCAAGGTTGTCGCCCTAAAATAGGTAATACACGTCGCATGTGCAAACTTTAACGATCTTATCACGGAAGCCTTGAAATTAATAAATAATAAGCATAAAGTTACACGTAAGTCATATTTGTAGTCAACTGAAACCATCCATTCTAACCCCTGAACCTGAAGTAAGTTCACTAGTAGGGGAAAATTTGTAAGGAGAAAGAGGGGGTGAATAAGTCAGTGGGAAATTAAATGGAACCTACATAAGGACTTATAAGACTGGCGACTTCTTCCGATTGCTGTTAAACAAATCACGTACACTTACCGTGTCGGTATACATTCACTTCCCGGTGTAATTTGAAGTATAAATCATTTGTAACTCTTGTGCTCCACTCTATCCCTACAATTACAAATTTGGAAAATACAAGTAGGCCTTCTGATCGGGAACAAAAAGAAAACTTGTGTGCAATTGAACAAATGCACATTCCTACGATGCAGTGCCAGTACTGTATGGTTTCTTGAGTTGTTTCCTTTGTAGTTGGAATTGGAAACGAAAAGTCAAGCGTCAATTATGGGGTAGCAATAGAACAAAGAATTTAAGGACACTGGAAAGTAAAGGTTCCGGAAAGGTTGGATATGCAAAGAGGTTGAATTATATTGATTTTGTATTGATTATGCTCACACACAATACTTGGGGCTAAACGGTCACGGTGAAAGTGATAAATGTACAATATGCTGTGTGTGTTGAAATATTTATAGCTTCATTCTCGTGTCGAATTCATCAACATTGTTGATAACTCTTGAAAAATGAATTACAAATTAATACTTTTATCAACTCCATATCATATCCAATTTTATACCCAATCAGTCTGAATCTGAACTCAATGTCAATCGAACTGTATATTATCATCAATTAGTTTATTGTTCTGGTTGCTGATCCTATCTAAGAAACCAATATTGATAGCGTAGCTGACTTTCACGTAGAATTTCTGAGACTGAAGGAACTGATAGTCGAACTACGTTCCATACGGCTATTGGATGTTTGTAGTTCATGTGTAACGGAGCCTCTGCTGAACAAAGGATGTAGATATTACAGATGGAACAAGAAAGATTGCCAAAAAGTAAAATAGTAACCTTACTCTGGTTGATTCAACCGACTTTTTTATGATATCATCTAGTATAGATGAGAAACCACTTTGGAGGAATGTTTCTATTATTTGCTGTGTTCCACTGGAGAGAAAACCTTTTATCAAGATTAAATTTTTGTCTTTAGGTTGGTTCAGTGACAGTGATGATGCTATCATCACGAGGTATATTTGTATTTGCTCATTTTTCACAAGCAAAATAGTGTTATTGTTTGTTTCTTTGTGACCCAGCATGTTTTGGAAAGTGCCATTGTTTGAATAAAGCTGTTTCAAACAAATCCTCTTCAATTTGCCTTGAGCTCTTCCAATGCCTCACTTTGAGGTTTCATGAATGCATAATTCAAAATGATTTCCTTTAACCACCGACACCGCTCTTTCGCAAATTAAATGATGCCAAGTTTACCTGAGTAATGCGATTGGAGCGTGCTTTATGCTGCACTCAAGTGCGCGCTTCTTCACATGTTGATTTTACTTTTCGACCACTTTGGTGTGAGTGTTGTACTCCTTTTGATGTCATCATTATTTATACTCGGGGGTTGTTTACCCCCAACAGGGGGCATGTCTCTCGCGTTAAAGTTGTGCATCTGCAGTCATGGTCAATGATAAAATGGAATTTATGCAACATTGGCAATACAAATTGAATGGACTGAACCGAGTAAATAATGAAAACTATGAGTAATGAAATCTCGTTCAAGCAATTGAACTTTTCTACAAGCTTCCTGTGGTATTTATAAATTCCAACTCCGATGTAATTTATTGTAATCTTATGCAGAATAGGTGTATTTAGTGCATAACTGCATCATTCGCTGATTGAAGAGAAAAAATCTGCATCTGTGACGTTTTAACATACATGTTTAAGCAATGTTTGAAAGAAATTCCTACACATTGATGAAGAATGACTTTCGCTTCACAGAATTGTAATTTGAGGGTAGGAACACCTATTTACATGTGTCCAGCCGATTAGTCCATTATTTTGGATTCACCCTTATTACATGTGTCGGTTTTTAGATAGTTAACCGAATTGAATAGTTAACCGAATTGTGCTAGTCCTATTAACAGGGCCAGAAAATGAATGCTATCAACATTAGAGCAGCGAGCTAAACCCAGAATTAGAATAGAACTAGAATGTAAATTTTCACTCGCATTGTAGCTTAGCTCCACAACTTATTACCAGAAATAGTCCACAGCTAAATGCCTACACGATTCAAATGATCGAGTCAGAAGTTATTTTTGTGTATTTGCACTGTACTGAACATCTTTTGTATGAAAACTTACTAGATTATTGAAAAGGAAATAAATTTATTACTATTCCGATACTTTTTGCTTTGATTTTGAGGGCCTGAGTTGGAATTTGTGACCACAGAGTAACAAGACGAGTTAATTGAGATAATAAAGTGGTAGGAGGAAACAATGCATGATGCATGGATTAATTTTTTTCTACATCTTAAACAGAATTGAGTTGTGATGAGCATTATTACACTCTGAGCGAATATTACACTAGAATCGATTAAGTGTGCATTAGCACAGCTCAAGTATCAACGGCGAAGGAAAATGAACGCTGACAGTTCAATACCCTACACAAGGAAAGAGTGGATCAATTTATTGCAGAAAATAAAAATATTACCACTTCATATTTGTTATTGCACAGGAGCAGAAGGTAAATGAAATAGCGGAATTAACTCCTTCAGATTTCCTAGACAAATTGGAAACTGGCTGACAACTGTAGAAAATTGAGGAGGATAAATCGTCCAATTTAAAATTACACACATAGGTGATTACATTATTATGTACACATTCACTTTGTTTTAATTGTGCAATATTACTTAAACATTTGAATTACTGACATGTGTTATGATAAAATAAATAAACTGTATAAATTGAAGGCAACGTCCTCATAAAAAGATATTTCAGAGAAATTCATAATCTACCTTTCGGAACTATCAAGTTAGTGGAAAGATAGTTTATGTTAATACTATATCGAAACAAAAACGACAAAGTACTCTTTATAAAGCAAATTTCACTCCTCCGCGATGTGAATAGTTGATGCCATTATGTTGCAAGAAGTGTCTGTAGCAGCTATTGCAAGAGACAATCTATGAACGCATATTGTGCTAAAAATGTTGATCCGTTTGGGTAAAACGCAAAAATATTCAGTAATAAGAATAAATAGAGGAGAAAGAGGCCGAGTAGTAATTGAGAGAGGCAGCAGTGGCGTGGTGAAAACAAGAGTTGAAGCACTTAAATTATTTTACGCTCTTCATTGTCAGAAACAGGAAAACGTGTGAAACTATAAAGCATGACATTTTCAATTCTATAGGTGTGTTTTGCAACTCAGAAATATAAAAGTAGACAGCCGTATAACAATTTCAAAATAAATCCACAATCCACATGATGATTCTACCATCATACATTTTCCACCACCTTCCTTTGTTCCTATTGACTAGATTTTACATCATCTCATTATGGATACCATTGGAGGCAGTGTTGCATAAACGATGTAGTTGTTACTTTCACTCAGCGGATGCCATTACTTTTAAATAACAATTTATTAAAATATTTTCCTCGAACAAAGTGTATGATAGCAATAGTCACGCGTTGAGACTCGAGAGGCGAGACTCCTCAGTGTCTCTCTCTACCCATAAAAATTGAACACAACTCCCTAACTTGAGACTGAAATGAAAACTTGTTGTATGCAGCTAGTAAGGCTAGTGAGGGATAATCAGAAATATGGCGCGACATTAGGTAGGTAGGTAAAATTGTAACATTAATTTCGCATGTCTAACCGTCATATGACAGTTGCCATAAATCCACCAACATCACCTCCAACTACACAAAATACCCATCATCATATCGCTTTCAAAAAACAAAAGCAAACCCTTATGAAAAACACGTTTAGGAATACAAAGAGTGGGAGAAACCACAATATTATACGGTTGGATCACTAGGATGAATATTGACTGTGGATGTAGGACTTTTCAGATACCTTCACCCATGCCACATATAAACTTATATCCTTTTCGGTGTTCTGTTTCCTTCCCTTCACTCAAACATTATAATATATAAACCTCATATAATTGTGCTGGCACACACCTTATATAAACTAAATGTACATATTTTGCTTTGCACATATCTGAGCAGAGGCGCAACGAGAGGAGCGAGCGCCCAAAGAGTCGCGTAATACCTTCTCTTCTCGTTCTCCAGTTTTACTCTCTAGTGCTCTGCCTATTTCTCTCGGTGTGCTACATGGCTCCTAAACTCAGTTTGCAGTTCGCCACGGTGAAGTCTGGTGGTGATGTGGTGAGTGCAAGTCGGAGAGGTGGTGTCTCATACCGTGGATTTAGGTTTTCATGTGTGTGCTATTTTTACTTCGCGACATAGCAATAAGCATTGAACACTCGTTTCATACGTAACAAGTTTTTAGCTTCTAGCGAAATTCAACTCCTTTTCGCGTCACAAAGTAATGGAGGTGGTGTTTGAAACAAAGAGCGAGACATTTTTCTGAATGTGCACACGACTTTTTCGTGCATGTACGAACTAAACGAAGCTGCAAAGTTGCTGCTGAGTGCTGAAGCAAGTGAATGTTTTGGTGTGAAAAGTCGGCCGAAGTGTGGAGAAATAAAATTTAATATACCTAGTGGCACTAGTCATTCAAATGCTGTGCGAACATTTATTCTGGCCCTTGATAATTTTTGTGCTTTGTTTCATTAATAGAGAACTTTTATGAACATCATATTACATGCATTCAATAATGTAATTTTCCGCTTTCTCTGAAAAACATATAAAATGGTGGAAAAAACAATTGATTCGAAAAGCCATCTTATCATGTGCCTCCTGTCTCCTGGTTTCGATAATCGTATAAATATTTGATTATGTCCGTGCACGTAAGTGGTTATCAATATATACTCAGTGTACTCCCTGCCATGTACATTTGTGAGAACCTTGGTAGTATGATACCACCTCCAGTAAAAAACCAAACAAAGTGAAATCCACCTTTGGTTTCGAGGTTCCGTTGGAGAAAGAGGAGAAGAAGCAAATCGGAAAGGCGTGTGTTATGTACAAAGGAGAATGTCGCTCGGTAAATGTGTACCAATTTAATGAATCTTTAATAATATAAAAAGGTCTCCCTTTTGTCACTAGTAGGGAACAAGACACAAAATGGTTCGCTGGTTAACCTACATGATATTTCTAGAGAGAACGCGCCTCTAATACAAGACCACAAATTTGTTCATTCATTCATTCATTTAGCTTGCTTACAAGCAGCAGAAGCAGCAGCTTCTTTCCTTCTACAAACCACAATCATTTCGTTTTCTGCTTTCCCCGTGTGCAAGTTTTTATTATTTCTTGGCTCAGTCCCATTAGACGCTTTTGTGCTAAATTACCACGTTTCTTCTTCTGACTTTCGATTGATGCACAGAAAAGTGTTGAATCATGACATTAGTTGTCCGTAGAGAGCAAAAGAGACAAAAGGAGGATTTTCTTATGCAGCATAGCAGCATTTGGGGCATTTTGTTATTTGCTCTATTCATTCCTTTTGGTTTTTGGATTTTTTGCTGTTTTCTTCAAATCAAATATGGAAAGCTACTTTGTTAGTAACGGGTTTAGCTTTTAGCCTGTTATTATTGGTATTCTCCCCATGTTGCGCTGTAACAAGTAAAAAAGCGAAGTGAGCGAGAAAAGTGACAGGTAGTCGGATGTGAGAAAGAAAGTATTTCAAGTGGAGGAAGCTCTTTCCTTAAAGTTGTTAGTGGCTATTCATTACATTACCACAGCCACAGCATTGCTCGGCAGGAAGATTAATCATAACTTGTTACAGGGTAACCAAAGAGCAGGTAGCTCAGTAACTGGTAAGACTTGAAACTTGTCCAAAGTGAGTTAATTTTTACTTGTACGAAACTGGCTTCACAGTGCATACTTTTTGAATGAATACTCTGATCTCTTTTCAAACGTGTGGTAAAATTCATTAAACTTAAAAAAATTGGTTGGTGAAGCATTTTTAAGACGGGTTTCAGCATTGTTTCACTCTGTAGGATTGTTCACAGAATCTTTAATGTATTTTATACTTCTCCATTTGGAAACAACTTGGAAACTCACACTTGGTGAATGGATTTGGCTCGTGGGATGGATATTTACTTTTGATTCATATTTAGATCCCGGTTATCTTTGGACCTTGCCGGTAAGGCGTTATAGTGGATTGGAGAAAGTCCCAAAATATTAGGAATGTTTTTCCAGTCAATAATGAAATTTACCCAGAAGTTATGTATATTTGTAAGGTGTGCATTGGGAAAGTATTTTTCCATTCTGTCCACGTGACACGATTTCTGTGAGAGCAAAAACTGAAAAAATGCACGACCAACAAATATTTAAAGAAACCACTAATGAACGGTAATGATATTCTGATTAGGACATGGCAATATAATAGGTGTTTCGAATGCATGTCCCTCCTATACAGTAAGTAGTCAGTCAGGTTAGACATCTACTCATTTTTTGGGGTAATCGAACTGGAACAGTGCATCGACATATGCAATAAAATTCCTGCTGGGTTGCATTATGCCACAATTTAGTGGATCACCGGTAAAAGAGGTGCCAAGCCAATATAGTTTTGTCTATTACTTTATTTGATACTGGGGTTGAAATTTCATGAATAGTACACAATATATCTAAAATCAATAGCTTATTTTTAGCTAGATTTTGGGTCGCATTTCTGCAAATTAATACGTGTAATGTTCCTTCTGCTTACGTACAAAGACATGACGCATTTTCGTAAAACGACAGTTCTTTAGAATTAGTGCGCTCCTCAAATTTACCACTTCATGACACTTTATTTTTTCCATTGACAAATATGACGTCAATCCTGTTACGCCTCAAGGGGAAGTGGAAATGTACATGCACCTAACTTTTGTGTATAATATAATTGTTTTTTTTTGTTCTGTTTTTCAGGGACAATTACTGAGATGTGAGAAGTGGTGCTGTCCACCGTGCTCAAAACCAGATGTCTGAATCCTTTCTCAAGAATGTCGCAGAATAAAAAATACTGTTGTGATCAAGCTATTTACATGAGGAAATAATTGCACGATCTTGGTAAAATAGAAAGGATATAGAGAATTTGGAGGAAAAGATGAGTTTCTGCTCACGATTGCACACCACTTCAGCTTTACTGGAAAGCTAGACGAACGTGCAGAAATTCACGTCTTCTTTTTCATTCAAGAGAGAAAAAATTATTAGTGGCTTGACCAAACGGCAATTCCAACTACTTTTTCTTTGCCTGTCACACTTTTCCTAGTTCCTCGACTCCCTGTCAAAATCAAATCTCAAGAAGAATAAAAAACATAAGAGACAGACATAAAATATGAAGTGCTGTAGGTTTTCAATCCCTTGAAGCGGATGATGAAAGCAGACCCGTGGACGAATGAGTGGAGTGGACAGCGGAAGAAACGCTCCCATATTTCGTCAATGCTTTTCTAAGTACATACTCACTACCGATTCTGATCAACGCAACTGTTGACAGTAGACGGACGGAGATTGAATTGCAATGATATTACTTTTTTCTAAATAAAATATCAAGGGGAATATTTTTTCATTCTCCCGTCTGGCTGCTCTTTTTTTGTGCGATCAAGTGGGATAACTCTAGTAATGTGTGTATGCATGTGTCTAGTATATACGTGAGTTAAAGATCACCAAAGACTGGCCTCATCTTGGTGATGGCGCTGTTTCTCTGAACTTAAGCGATATATAAATGACGTGTAAAAAGATCAACTTGGTAAAAGTAGTGGAGACAAGATCGAGAGTCTATTTTACGCTGGCAGTAGAGGGGAAACCGTGATATGCTTTCATATATAAATAATGCACCAAAATCACTGTCAAATTCCCCCTTAAAACACGTAAAATCGATCACAAAAAGGCAACTTTACGCGT
This sequence comes from Cyphoderus albinus, assembly GCA_021029165.1. NCBI lineage: Eukaryota > Metazoa > Arthropoda > Collembola > Entomobryomorpha > Paronellidae > Cyphoderus > Cyphoderus albinus. The sequence continues at coordinate 36,744 of VYYJ01000255.1, forward strand.
GCACTGAATTTCACTACTTTTTGATGTATTAGTAGAAAAATAAGGCGAAGAAAAGAGAAAAAGCGTAAGCGTAGGAGGTAGGAGTGACTGATGTCGTGTGAACGTTACAAAGAAGAAAATGAGAAAGGCTGTTGTTCCTTATCCTTCGTTTTCGACGTGCTTCATCCGTTCTGTACACGAATGTGTCTTGGGGACTATATGACTTTTTAATGATGCTCACGAAGAAGGAGAGCCCGTTTGTCATGGGTAAAGTATCGTTATCTGACAGATGTAGTTGGATCAGCACAACCCGTTCACGAAAGAGCATCAGGCCAGTCATCTACGAGCGAAGTATCAACTGTTACTACTACAAACAGACTCGTCGGAAATGATACAATTTTTATACTTCATAGTGGAGAAAAATGTACATTGTTATGGAACTTGTGTTTTTCCCAATTCTGTTATGACTTCTATCTACTACTAAGAAGAAAAAAGGAAGACACAGTTTGGTGGTGATTAACTACATGACGGTTAAGGAGGCACCCTAATCGCTTTCCAGATTCACTTATCACTCAAATCGATTTTTTCTGTGAGAAGAAGCGACTTGAAAAGGAATTTTACTCATGTAACTTTTTTAAACAATGCTAAAGATTAAATAAAACAAGATTAAAGGTAATTTCCTTCCGCTTTAACTACCACACCTTCCAGTGCAGCAAATAGAGTGCTGCTGCTGGGCGATAACTCGGAAATTAAATTAGAAAGAGTACAGTAATGTTCGATGCAGAACATGCAACAGCAACTGGTCAGAAGAGGGAAATGCCGAGCAGATTTCGATGTCTCTCCCGATATTTCTACTGGGGAGGTGGTGGAGGACTCTGCTCCCTGTGTTGTTGGAACTGGAACTGGAAGAGGAGACTTCACTTGGTCACGGCGAAACGGTGGCTCGTCCTCTGTATCCTCGTTACGGTTGCTTTCTTCCTCTACTCATCATCCAACCATAGGACACCGTCTCACGCCCCGCTCTACGGGTAAGCATCTAATAACTTTATCACTTTACTTTCACTACTCCTTAGACTCGACAAATTTGTTAGGTGTTATGGACGGGAAATTAAAACATAACATTATTAGAACCCTCAGAAATTATTTTCTGGAGAAAATTCCTTTGCGTCAAGAGGTAAAGCTAAGGCGAGACAAAATAGCAACGGAGAAACGGATGTTCTCCGTAATAAACATCTAGATCTAGACACATATTCATCATTCTAAAGTACAACCAGATGAGATGTGCCTTACATAGAAAGTAAGCGCTTGAGTCGGCAACTAGCAACAGCATCATCCTTATAAGACGCACGGTCCCATTTATTGCGATGTGATACAAAATCCTGCCTCCCACGTTTTGCCTTTTTCATTCCGACCAAATCTCATAGCATCTCCTCCGGCGCATATTTAGAGAAGCACTACTCTAATCTATAAACAACGCGTGCTATTCTCATGCTGTCCCAAAACGAACAAAGGCTCTTCAGTCTCTAAATGTGCCCTTTCTGGAAGTCTATAATTTTTCAGTACAATTCGTGCTGCCAATGTCGTGAAGACAAGAACACGAACGCTCAAAAACCGACAGAATTTTGTTTTTGTTTAAAAGAATTATCGTAATGTACAGAATTTTTCATTTCATAATAATGCATAATAAAACCTGTACTCTTGTTTGTATGTGTAATTTTTCCTTATAAAAAGCGTAAACCCATACTGAAAAATAAAAGGGAATGTTCCTTTTTGTATGTCACTGTTGAAAATGCGTAGTGCGTATCTGAGGAAAGCGTTCAAGTAAATATTTTTAAAAAGAGGTCGAAAAAATTTCTAGACTGAAAGACGTGCCAGAATCGTAGCTTGATATTGCTTTTCTGTTCCTTGGGTTAAATAAAAGTTGGTTCACGTTGCGATGAGGTCACGCTCAAATGTACAAGAGAAACACAAAAGGGGTTTACGTGCGTGGGTAAGGTTTAAGGCCGGACAATTCACGTAGTGTACGTGTGTGGGTGGGGGGTTTGCTCCAAAACATAAAAATCAACCATGTAAATCCCTTTCATTTCTAAACTGTCATTCAGCTTTATCTTTTAATGCACCGGTTTTTATTGTTGTACGAACGTACGTGAGATTTATCATTTTATACTTAAAGCGGAATGGCCTGCTTTATTTGAGTACTCCTTGGCCTCTGTCAGGCAGGATCCAAATATTTATATGCATGTATGTACCATCAAATTAGCTTCTTCGTGTGACAGTTCGTCTAGGTATGCAAAATGAACCGTTTTTGTTGAATATTGAATTTAATACCTAATTCAAGACGACATTAGCATTCGAATAATTTCAACTATTTTCTAGTACGAAATAAATCTATTCTTCAAATTCTCAAGCTTTTGGAGCTAGCTCCAGTATTTTTTCTTTGTCTGTAAGCTTCAATGTTTCCCTGTTGAAAAATTCAAAGAAGAAAGTATGTATCCAGAAAATAAAAACCCGTCCGGAATCTCTTTTCCCTATATGAGGAACTTTTCTTTATAAACAAGAAACGGGAGCGTTGACAATAATAGTAGACACTACAGAAGACAACAATGCAATAAAATGCGAGGAAATGGCATACCATTGTCGATTGTTTGTTTTGTCTCGAGTTTCCTTTTCTCACATTCACATTCACTGCTGCCGTTTCAGCAAACACTTGTGCGATTGCTTGCTTGCGAATCAAAATTTGTCATTTTCCAGCCAAAACAAAGTCATATTGTGTACGAAGCACGGTACTGTGAGTGTCGCTCATGGGAAACCAAGTGAATTGTTCTTTTACCGCTTTCACTGCTGCTACTGCTGTTGGGACAACACAAGTATGGAATTTCACATGGAATGTATGCTATTCACGAATTATTTCAGTAGACATCGAGACATGCTCTCTGCCTTTTGCTTTTTGTCTCTGATTTATTGGGTAATATTAACAATTCTCTCTCTCCCGCCTGCTTTTCTCTTTTGTTGTTTGAAAACTGATACGAATTATATGCATTCATGTGCTGCTTTCAACTTCGATTTTATTTAAAACAAATTACAGACAATGAGAAAACTGACAGAAAAGATAAAACTGAGAAAGGGTGAATCGATGCCCATCGCAGAGAGTGGAGATTTTATCCGGATTTAGGAGAGTGGGAGTGAGAAATACTGCAAATCTTTTAATGAGAAAGAAATGAATCTAGGGTCATTACTATAACCAACCCCATCTCATCGGTCATAATAGCAATCATCATCACACGTTTCATACGTCAAACAGTGAGGTTTATGTTCGAAGTTATTTTTGTCTCGTGCCTGCCGACACCCACGCACAAATAACAACAGCTTTGCATGAAGCAGGAAGACAGCACGCTGGGGGAATGCTAAAACAATTTTATTTCATGTGATTAAATTTGTCTCCACTTTCTCATGATACCTTTCATCGTCAGCTGGAAATGTGTGATTGGATTGGACAGTCTTCATGTGTTTGATGACATTTGTCGTTGGGACGTCTGAAGTCACGACAAAAAATATCAGGTCCGGCGTCACCCGTTCTTGGCTTTTGCCCCTACATAGAAGTGCAATAATGAGTTTTACGCTGCTCACCTTCATGTCCTTCGTATCAACTATTATACGCTTAGTTTTTTTTAATTTGGAAGGTTAACTACGTACGAGTGGCGGCTACCTGCTGATTTTATAGGGTTTCAGTTCGTAAAGAATTTATTAACGTTTATTGCTGACGATTTGTCTAGTAAGCAATTGTTGAAATGTAAGCCGCAAATAATTGGAATTTTTAAATTTGTGGTGCGTGCCCTCATCTAACTTGTAGTATAAGCATCTTTTTATGTATAGTAATCACGGTTTGTACTTTTAAAAGTTTCCTTTTTATATTCTTGTTTTGTTGCCATCTATTTTTTCTTTTACTACGCCGTTTTTGATTTGTTTTCCGCTGTGCCATTTCTTCATACTGCACTGAGAGTTCGGATATATTTCAATCCCAATCTATAGTTTATTAGCCGGCGAATTATGACTTTCGCCCCTCCACCTACTAGAGTTTAGTGATACGTATGCAAATGTTTTAAATGAATTAGAATTAGTCGTATTGATTTGGAATGAGAAGCGGAGCCACGAGAAATATATACGTAATACGTAATAGATCTCTGTAGAATAACCGTTTTTCTGAATAGGTAAGCATTTAAAGGGATTCCTGTGTTTGGAATATGGAAGCGGAAAAAGTAACTAAATAAGCTTCCAACAGTGGTACCGCAAAGAAGTCACATCTCGTCTTCTCGTCCTGACAGAAGTAAACGAAACGAACGGCATAATAATATGCAAACTAGTTAGCAGAAAAAAACGAAGGGAGAATTAGTATGAATTATACATTCTGAGCATACGTTGTAATCAGCACGATGATGACGATATAGCATCATTTCACTCGAAGCCCGAGACCGAGACTGGAGCAGTGAGCGAGATAGGGAAGAAAAAAGAAAATAAAAAAATCTACTTTTTTCGTTTACTTCATATTCTTACTTATTATGATTCTGATTGTGAGTTGATTGTATGTGTTCAAAAAATTACAAAGTGGTATAAAGAAGTGGTGTATACTTTTATAGAGAAACATAGAATCAAGGAACAAAATACGGCATAAAATAGAACGCGACTAACTAGTGAATGAATGTAGTTTTGCACGGATATACATCTCAGCTCTCTGACGAATAAAGAGTAATGCTATTATACTTTCTTTCTCCCAGAGAAAAAACTTTCCATCCAAAAACGAAAGAGTTACAACATATCAAAGCAAGCCGAGTAAATTGCCTTCGACTCTGTTATTTCGTTTCTCTTATTTTTCCCTACAATTCTCTTCTCTCTGAGCGACCTTTATATTTAAAAATCCCGTATAGATATTACATATACACGCATACACTCTAAAAGTTCAGTTGGAGTACTTTAAAGCTGCCTCCCATCAACCCAACTTAATTTTCATTTTCTTCCACTTTTCGTCTCTCTCTCATTCTCTTTTACATTTACGTGTTCCTTTTTACAAATTTGATTCCTTCAGAATGTTAAAAATCCACACGTAAATAAAGCATCCGACAGGATTTTTTTTTTCTTCATTCTTTTTTTTTTTTTGGTCCTCGGTTTTTTCGTTTGTCTTAGACACTTCTGGGTATATATTTTACTTTTGAAAATAAAGATTGTGCTGTTGTAGTGTAATGCTAGTGTTAAAGGACTAGTTGTCAACAGACTCGTTTTGTATATCCATTATCTTGTTTCTCTCTCGAGTGCTGATGAAATACTTCACATTTATCACACGGAGAAAAGAGAAGCAGAGAAAAACATAACTTCAACGCACAGATATTCCTTTCTCTCCGCAACTTGTGCCCTGTATAAAATGCCGTTATTTTTTATTGCACATTCGTGATGATGGTGTATAGTTATCAAACGTAGAGCAGAAAGAACTATCATGTAAGATGCATGCTCATCATAATCATCGCCATCATCATTTTAGTACAGAGCACACAAGTGGTATATAACATAACGTATCGTCATCATCGTCATCACCTCTTACTTTTTCGATGTTCTCTTTCCTCTCTGTTCGTTTTAATTTGACATCATCAGAACGTGTGCTATCATGAAGAAAGTTTCTCGGTGTAATTTCTCCTCTCGGCCGCTTACACCATACCTAATCTCATGTTGTATTTACTGCTGCTACAGTGTGAGTAATAATAATTTTTTCCTTTGTGTAGCGCTCTATTTGTAGCCTGCATTAGTTTTTTACTGCCACCCGTGAAAGTGATAATGCTTTTCTTTTCATTCTAGTGTGCAAACTAGGGCGTCAGTAGTTCACGAGTACGACCGACAAGGATGAACCTAAAATGGTACAATAAGCTTCCACTATTATTATTGGAGACAAGGGAAATTAGTTTATCCGATTCGAGCCGTTTATATTTTTATTGAAACACATTAATATTGATTAAAATGGAAACGAAATTTGCCTGTCTCATAAATCTTTGTCATGTTGTGAACCGTAAACTCATGGCAATTTTGTAATGGTGGTCTCTTGTCTGCTTTTAAAGTGCATTTGAATTCCTAACCCGGTTCCTTACATTTTCTTTAAGATCACCCAAGCATTATAATCGTCATAATCATGTTTTACCGCGGGTGGCGTTTTGTTTGCTTTGTACATCATAAGTATTCTTAAAGTGACACTGAATTGTTCATTTTATTTGTCTTCCTTTAGTAAAACAGTAAAGCACCAGAAAATGTCGACATATTTCACTTGACTGTGGGAAAAAATTCTAGAGACTTCATAGTGGAGAGAGTGTTCCATGATACATGTGTAAGTGGTTACAAAACAAGTAACGTAAAGTTCAGAGATCTGTAGCCTGGTTTACCTCCGCCACATTTTATTATGAAAGTGAACACGACATGAGTTAGACGGATGCCTTTTAATATGTGCACATTGGAAGTACGTGACAGTATTGCAACCAGAGAGAAAGACGAAAGAAAAGTTGCTGACTTTCTCAGTTTGTTTTTTTACTAGCCGGCTACTCACTTTCGTTTTCGTTAGTTTTTATGTTTATGGATGGATGACTACTGTGATGGTGGAGGTATAAGACGGAAAAAGTTTACGGGTTACGTAATGATGACGGAACGAGGTAGAGAAGCAGAATGACTTTTTTCTTTCTTTCTTTCTTCTTTTTTTCTTTCTCTGTCATTTTTATGTCAACTACTAGATTTTGCTCGCATGCTCCTTAATGGAAGCGCAATGAGCAAGCTGAGTTGAGAACGCAACGTTGCCTTACTCACTCCAGCGGATGCTAATACATATGCAACATTTCTGTCGGGAGATTTTGTAAGCCGAGACAAAGAGATCTGTTGAAAGAATAGCGGAGAGTAAAGATGTTTGAAACTTTGTCATCCCATTTGTCATACGTAATGAGAGGATTACTGCACGGCTTTCTGGTTCAGAATTGTAAAAAGGGAGTTGTTTCGTTTTTAGAATCCTGTTTGTATTTCCCCTTTTGTTGGTTTCCTCCTTGTGGCATTAAAAGAAGATAGTTCAGGGTTCAGTAAAGAGGCGTTTGTCTCCATATCCGGTCATTGTATGGTGTACACGGTGGAGCAAGAAAGGAAAAGAATGGCATTTAGTCTGAAGAGATGTTATTACGTCAATTCTCGCATAAAAAGGAAGGGGGTAGTATTTTCCTTCTGCAAAACGGAAATACATAGCAGAATGGTGGTAAAAAAAATAAGAAAAATTCTAGTTATCATCATCAACAACATTCGTTTTGATAGTGGTTATATCTGTAAAAGACAGGTTTGTTGATGAGTAGGCTTATTTTTAGTTCTATTTTTTCGTAATAATCCGAAAAGGGGGAAAACTTTCCTTCGCTAGCGTCTGCTTTTTGTCACGCTGCAGTTGTTTCAAATTATTAGTAGGTCAGGGTAGTATGTTTACTCAATAAGTAGCACTTGACAAATTTGTGGCGGATGTTGTGCTGATGCTGCTCTGACTTCGTCTCTTGTACTTTCAGTTTCGTTTTTCATACAGGATACAAAAAAGTTGTAAAAATGCATGAAGAGAAAAGCTGCTGGCTACGCTACGTGTCGTATGCATGAAGTGATGAGACTTCTCCGGAAGGAACCAGGTGGTCCTTCTTGGAAGAGAGTGTACAAAATACTACAACTTTGTAAAGTTTCTGCTGACTTGGGTGCAAATGTTGTTTTTGCCTTTGCGGAGACATTTCTGTAAGTAGCGTTATTTGGGACAGGATATATTTAAAAAGTTGTTCGAGGAAGTTCTTTCTGCATTACTGTAAAATAACAAATATGATCAGTAGCGAAGAAGAAACATGTATTATTTCTATTTCCGTGTCGTATGGTTTGTTCTGTTCTGTGTGGTGTGGTTTTTCTAGTCACTGTTCATTTGTGCTCATTTAGGGTTTAGTTTATGGATATTTGATGGTAGAATGTCTGCTCAAGCTGCCGCTCCTCCATGAATGATAAAAAACAACTAAATGGCCGAATGCGAATGCATATTAAATGATTTTGCTTCGTAGTACATGAGACAATGACACGACTTCTGTCGTAACTTGTTAGCACTCCATTTAAATTTTCGAGTCTGTCATATTCTGGCAGGAGTCGCGAGGCAATACAACCTTGTTAATAAAATAACAAAAAGCAGATAGAACTGTGTTGGTGATTAAATGTAAAGCGGATGATAAAATAATGGTTGCATGATACCCATAACACTACCGTAACATAACAAACTTGTGGTAGCGTAACTGCTTAATGTACTACTAACAGGCAGAGTGGTTTGCATGGTGGCACATAAATACAAACGTTTAACGAAAGTGACAGAGGACCGGCTGATTAGAATCTATCTTCCCTCATAAAAGATGTGGTTGTTAAAAAGTTAAGTTCCGGTAAAAGGATGGTTATAAGTTATAACAAACGAAATGGAATCGTTTTCGTTTACGCTTCCACTGTACAATTTCAGGACAACATTTTAATTTTAGAGTGGGTCCAAGCTCTAATCAATCCAAGCAATGCAGGCTTTTATTATCTTAAACTGTAGCTGCATGTAATGTAGTTGCTTCCCATTCGCACATCGCATAGTAATTCAAATTGATTACTGATTACAAACATTATTTTTGAAATCGGTTAAAATTGCATGACAAAATATGCATAATTTTTTCTGATATGTATGTATATTTTCTAACTTAGGCGTAGGCCACTGTTGTATGTATCTATGTAATAGGGGACCTACTACGTGCTTCTACCTCAAAGCTATTAAAATTAATTTGTTCTAAATAATTCAATGGCGAAGATCTGACGTCATCTAAATACGTAGGATTTAATTTCTTATTTACTAAATGCGTCATTTTTTTCTCCTGACGCTTAAATTCATTATTTGACTGCTTAGAGCGCTTGATGTGTCGTTATTCACTAAAGCACACATTCTGAAACTGCTTGGCTCCACCGTTCCTTAAGCTGGGACGCAATGATTTTCCCGTTTGAAATAAAACATCTTCTTTTACTTTCACCATCCTAAAACAGGCTTTGATTGATGATGTAGTCTTCCCTTTTCGGTTTAAATTCTCTTCTACTTTCCGGAGAGCGTTCCGCAAACCGTACTAACCATAAGCAGACAAAACCTCTTCTTAAGGAATCAATGAAACGAAGAAAAGATTCCCTTTCCTGATACTGTCGTTCAGTGAAGCGGAATAGCTACTTTTGGGCATCTTCGATTCGATTTAGCCAGTAAATGTATGGTCTAAGATCCGCAGCGCGGCGTTCTCTTGATGATCATATTATGGCTGTGACTGATATTCACAAGGCAAAAAATGAGTCCAAGAAATGTTCTCGGGACAGTCCACGCTACAAGGGAATCCGAACTGGACAGCATAACGTGATCTGGCATCTGGCTCTGCTCTTTCCACTTCCAACCAACATCAGTTGTTTATATTGAATGAAGGTATGGTAGAACGGAGAGGAAATAAAAACTTCTGAGAATGAGAATCCGTATCAGTATCAGGTACATCCCAGTCATGAAGAAAATGTATACAATACAAGCATTCTTTTTTGTTTTACCGACGAGGCATTGTCTTTTTTCGTACAGATGGATCATGATGATTTATGGGATTTAATACGTATCGGCCGCTGCACACACACCGAACGAGATTCGCCGTTCTTACAAAATGTATTACAATTTTTGTGGGTTTAAGACTTTCGGGCTGTATCATCCTGATTCTTGTCATAATACAATATCCAATGCACTATTAAACTTTTATACTGGAATGCTGGATTGTGTCACATTTGTGTGTGCAGTACTCTATATTTGCTATTTTAGTGGTCATGCTTTAGTTGTGTAGGAGCAGTCAAGGTATACACTATCCTTTCGGCTACAAATACAATCTGTCGAGAAGGCTTAAAGAGAACAGGACGGACGACTGTGTTGTTCTGTTCTAGCTCGTTTGCTGCATTCAGTCTTAAAAAATAAAACGAGATTGTCCCCGCAGTGGAGCGCCCGGAGAGACGCTGCGCTCTCGTTTCCTCGTATTCCAATTCTGGACATGGAACAGCGTTACAATGGAAAGGGCAGAGCCGATGCGGAAGATATTGCTCTTTGATAAGACCACTTCTCCAATTTATTAGTATTCGTTCGGCTGCACGGTTTTGCATAAATGAAGAAGTGGCTGTCGTCTCGCCTTCTTAAAACGTTTCAATTTAAGTTGTATCCACATAAGAATTCCAAGTGTGCTTGCATCTCTCTTCCGTTATTATGACCTTATGAGTGGTAATAAGTGAAGAAGGATGCGTGAGATTCTTTCACTTCTCCACTTTCCTAATGCACCCACCAACTAACTGACGCCTTGTCTGCTTTTGTCATTCTTCAAACATAGCACTTGATTTTGTTCTGAAGTTGTCTAAACCTGCTGTGATCCGAAAAGGAAACACTTCTTGCTGTGGAAAATCTCCGGTTAAATATCTGTAATAAACACTGCACACTGAGAAGGAATGTTTATAACATTACCAAAAGTTGAGACATGTAAGGAAAATTCTTCTTATAGCAATAATCGCAGCTTTATTTCATAAATCGTATACCTCTTCCATAATTCATCCTAGTTTAGACCCGTGTCTAAACTCTTTTCCGTTTCGTTAGCAAGGAAGGAAAGAGAAGCTTTAACCCTCTCCGTCCAACCCTTCTCTCTTTGAATGTTGCAATGTTACGGCAATTTACTGTCATACTGAATGGCTATATCCGTAGAATAATAATGAGGTTTTGTTGAGCTAGTCCAATAATAATATTGCTGGCGCACTATTTTTCTCTGGCACTGGGCATAGAACTACCTCTCTGACGTTGACTATGATGACCTCTCTGTGCGTGTTGACTTCAAATAACGAAATAACGAGAACGAAGTTGGGCATTGAGCGTGTGTCCCTCGAATTGAGACTCCAAATATTAGCATCCACAATACCACTAACTTACAGTCCTAAAATCTTTTGCGTCAGACCAGAGTTTCCTGGTTGCCACTTATTTGCATGCTGATTTGGTGTTTGGATTACTCCTTGTCATATTCTTCTACGAAAGACGAACATTTTCGTAGGCTCTGCAACCTGAAATGGTTATGTATGATTATTGTTAGATGCAATTTGCTAAGTGAAGCGTGCTAAGTTATAGAAATTGAGCGCTGGTGCTATAGGGGCATATAGCTAGGCAAATTTTAATGGGATGCGTTATGAGGCTGCAGTAACGCCATTGTTTGTGTTCATCTGATGAATGCATTCGTGTGGAAACGGTTTTGTTTTGAGAGACGAGACGTGGAGTGCGATTTTAAGAGAAAGAATTTTGGGTGAGACCCTGTGCTTTCTCCCATGCACATACACACAGGAAACGGAGAAAATATTAGAAAGCAACAAAGAGAAACTTTAGCTTTGACTTCAATGCAAATGCGGCTGGCTTCAGCTATAAATTACTCGATTGGCTCTAAGAGAAATAATACTGATACTGGCGTATCACGACAAATGCCACCCAGACAAAGTCCCATAACAAGAGCGCCTTTAGCCGTCCGAATAATAGCCACTTGTGTAAAAGACCCAGACAAATCCTTCATTTTCACAAAACTGTGTGAAATGAGTTGTGCAAAAATATAATTAAAAAACCTCGTTGTAATTTTGCATTTATTCAAAAATATAGCGAAGATAACAAAATTAAATTCAAGACTATTTAGTGACTTAAAATTTTGAGTTATCTTTTTTATAATTACGTTTAATATTTGAAAATATTAAGAAGGTAAAATGAAAAGTTAACCAAATCAACATATTATGACGTCCGGGTACGGTTGATATATAATTGAATTTGATTATTATCTTATCAATATTTTTTTATAAATGACTTGAAAAATTACAACATGGTTTGTACAAATTCATTTTTTGAACAGCCGTGGAAATATTTTGGAGGATTTTGCTTGAAGGTTTTTATGGGGGACTTGTCAAATGGTGTCTTTTTTCATGAGGGTTTTTGTAGCGGTGGCAAATAGCATGGAACCTGAATGCAGCATTCTATTTTGGTAGACATCTTTGGACCATCAAACTCACCAACATACACACACAATAGGCGCTTGCCGATCCTGTCATCACTTTCATTTGTTTAGCTTAATGAAACAAAAAAAGAGAGTCTGACAGGAACTAGTCAAAAAGTGTAGTCATCTCATAAAGAGTTCTGATTTTCCGATAATAATAATAAATTATGAGAGTTTTTCAAGTTTCTACTCAACTAATCTTTCCCTGCTATAACTCTAATATACATTAATAAACGATTGTTATATTTCTCTTTACTTTCAGACTGATGAGAAGCCGACCGGAAGCGTCGTATCGGGTATGATACTAAACCGTGACTTTCGTAGCAGAGGTAAGCGGGGGCGGCAGTATCATGAATAAGTGGTTTTAATTTTATTCCAGTGTCCGACGCTCTTGTCTGACCATCACCGCCAGAGAAAATGGGTAGATCATTCCTCTTCAATGACGAGCAGACTACGAATCGACCCCAAGGTTCTATTGTTTGTAGAGAATACATTCTCCAAGCTTGGAAGAGACATTGCGGAGCTCCTCGTCCATAATCGAATGAAGTAAGTTACTGTTTCTCTGTTGTTCTATTTTCTCATACTACATGTACAAAAGTGTTGCCATTTATTTAGTTGGAAGCGCCAGCCTTACAAGGCACAAAGCTCATAGTCATCTTGATTGTTAATACAGCGTGTTCCGATTCTTCCTATTAGCTTTCGCCGTTTTATTGTTTGTTTTGTGTCTTTCCTGGAAGCTGTAAATGAAAGTGCACGGTTCGTGATGATATTCATTCCTTGTTCACTTGTACGTTTGCACTTTCATTCATTTCCTAAGTAAGTGTCTGTGCCACTGTCGTTGCCACTATTGGTGGTGGGTGACTGTGACGGAGCGATTTGAGTCTTGTTCATTTTGTATAATGCTTTGCGTTTTCCTCGCTGAAAGTAGGTTGATGACAGTGGCGTTTGGTTGGCGGTGGTGGTGTACTACTGGTGCGTACACGCGGATGTCAGTTGTGGTAGTGGCTTTGCTTCGGCGGTGTAATTTCCACTTTTCTGTTTTTATTTCTGGGATATAAATGCTACCTTTCCCCAGTTTAACATTACATATTTTTCGCATCGAATCGAATGAAACCTAAAACTGGGTTGATCCTGACAGATAAGCTACCCACTATTCACCTAAGCTGTGCCATGTAATTCAATGCATGTAAAAGTATTCCGGTGACGAGAATTTTGATAAGATTTTGTAGCCTGTCGCTTTCCTTTTTCCTTTGAGGTGGTTTACTGGATATAGTACTTAAGTCTATATAGTCTTATGAACGGTTCTTTTCCAGTAGTTTCCCGTTCCCGTCATCCTAGCACAAAACATAGCTGAAGATCAGGAGAAGGAAATGGGACACCACTTCTGGCTGTTAACGTTCCTGTTGTTATTATTATTTGCTTTCACTATATTGGCATTTCGGTAGCAGGAAATGGATGCCTTTCCATCAACTCGGGGCGTATCTGCTGCTGTAGGACTTTCCACAAACACGACTGACAGCGACTATTATGTGCCATTATGTTATTATTGGGAACACCGAAGAAAATTGTCCTAGCGTGTTGTATTGTGGTCAGTCACAGAAGGATGTGAGCAAACAATTTAGTAAATAGCATCGCTTTACCCAGGTTGTTTGATATTTGATGGTCACACAAAATTGATTAAACACGAACGTCCATCATTTTTATGATGCACGTTTATTTATTTCAAAATTAAGTCAAACCAACCTACGTAGCTCTTAAGTGCTTTTTATTAAAAAATATTAGCAGATTTCAGGTTTTAGCGGCTCATTTTTTAAATAGGTAGATCATCAATTATAATTGAGATGGTATTTAATAAGTATTTTTGTTCTCTTAGCTTTTCCCAAAGACTTTCGAAATAAATATATAAATTGCGTAAGTATGTAGAGGCATCAAATCTACACCCATCATGATTTTAGTTTTGTGGTCTCCTCAAATATTCTCGAAATTTTTCACTAGTAGTCAGCTTTAATCGAAAAGGTTCCTTATACACCAGAATTCTGTTCAAACAGTTGACAATGAAAGAGCTGGACGTTGGACGTCATCGTGCGTCTCTACTTATCCTTCTCACCTAATGGAAACGTGGTCATAAGGTCCCTCAAGATTTTGCTTGAGTGACGGTTATTTTCCTCTGTAACATGTAATTAATTAGCTTACAATGCTCCCATTACAATTTGGTTCTGGTGTGATGGTGGTGACAAGGAGAAAGTTTCAAAAGTTTTTGGAAGGGTTCCTTCTTTCCTCTCACTCTCCCTCGTTTATTAAAAAAGAAACGTGCTGACACATGGCAAGAGCTAGAATAGAGGAAGGCTTAATTAAACAGCAGCAATGTCATTTTCATCTTATTTATTGTTAATAATGTTGTTCTTGCTAATTTCGGTGGAGAAACCTTCAACGAGTAACGTGTGTGTGTAGGTATTATGTGGGTGTTTGCTAGGAAGAAACCTATCATCATATTGTGGCGGAGGTGGTGTGTGCCCGGCAGATGTTGTCAAGTTAGGTCGTCGCTGATGGTGTTGTGTTGGTAAACTTTTTTCGTGGCGCACAGCTAGACTTTACTGGGTAGATTATTTCATAAAATGCTAGTAGCTCCATGTTCCCTTCTTAATTTTTATCACGGAAAAACTCTGCCCAGAAGCATATGAAGGTATGTGTGTGCTGCTACTGCAAATTATGTTCACGTGCCCCTTATTCTCTTTTCGCAACATTACTGGTGCCATTATTAGTAATATAAATGTATTATGTGAGCGAGAGTCCAAGTTCAATCACGCTGGTGTTAAGACATTACGATTCTCACAAAACGACAGGCGCAGTAACCGACACCTTTTTAGCTTAGCACTTCCTTCTTGTGGTTTCCTGTAAACATGGGTAAAAGTGAGACGTTGATACCTTTCAAATTCAGGTGAATGGCGAGGGAGGGAGAAAAGTTTTGTTCTTACTCCTTCGAGAACGGATACAGTAGTTAAAGCGCGTAGAAACTTCGAATGCAGAGGCTGACGGGACAACTTTTTCAACGTTATCTACTTGAAGCAGTGTGATCGCACCCTTACATTATTGCTATGACTTTTTATTCACTCTTTCCTAACGATCACTTTTCACTTGATCTGTATTACATACATGGCGATCATGATCACATTCACATTGTCTACAAGACAGGAGAGTACAGACTTAGTAACTCGAAATCCCTCATCCTTGCTGCTGCCAGGCATTTTCAAGGAACAGAAATGAGTTGGAAACATTGTCAGAAAAGAAATGAACTTTTTGAAAACTTTCCCATTTTGAAATTCGTGTAAAAGGACAAGAGATATTTCATGTCTAACTCACACATATGTACCCTTCTCACATCACCTCACAGTGTTTTGCTGTGTCCGCCCCTCAGATTCAAATAGACAAATATCATAACACGTCACGTAATGTACCTGTTTATAGTCAGCCTGTTCATGTTTTCAGTTAGTTGCGACACTGCTGGGACCTATGGAGGAAGTTGCACTGGGGAAAATTTACCTCAAAGAGGGTAAACGGGTCGTTTGAAGTCTGACTTTTAGGGGAGCTGGAATTTTGAAGAGAACGTTGCCCCTCTACTATAATAATAGTATGCAGAATATTTGTAGAGTAGTGTTATAAGTACTTATTAGATGCTATTCTCCTTCTATAGGAAGATATTGATGATGATTCTTTGAGAGAGGCTTCTTGTGCACTTGTTTATGCAAAGTTAAATGTCTGGTACTTGAAGATGTGCGCTTTTACCATAATAATAATACTCTCTTTTCTGAAGACTATTGTGTCTGACATTTGCCAAGAATTTTCTTTCTTTAATGAGGTATTCCTTTTTGTGTAGGTTCTCCGCTTGGATCGTCTACATTGCCATAAAAGCTTATCTGTATCCTAAATAGTGTATTTCCTATAAATATTTTTCCTCCATCATCAGCAACACAAGAAGAGTAAAGAACATTTTTATGGACTGGAATTTAGCTATTTGTGTAGGCACTATTAGCTCGATTTTATTTAATGTGACTGGAAAATGTATGTAAACTGCTTCCAAGTAATATCCGGATTTGTCAACTCAGTTTGTATGTAGTGTTCCCGTTTGTTACACTCTTTTTAGGTCCATGGATGAAACTCTTCTTAAGCCAATATCGAATCTTCAATGTGGTCGTTCTTCGTAGTAAATAGTAGTGTAGCAGTAGTGGTAGTAATCTAAGAATGTAGGGGAAAAGTGTCAGATGTCTTTCTTAGAGAAAAAGTTGTTTTGGATTTTTCTGCTGCTTCAAACATTTTTATTTCTTTCTACAGTGGGATATTGTGCCGTGAAAATGGTAATGACTTTAATACTTTTTTATGGTATCACATTTTTCCTTAAATATTTTGTGCCACAACCAAAGTCATTTTTTATTGTGTAGTGGGTGTTACAAGCACGATTATTATTATTATATTTAGCATTTCAGACGACTGAGGACCACTTCTTTGAATGCTTATGCTTAAGTAAAAGATGTTTATGCTTTGAAACTGATTATTTGTTTCTCAAGGGATGCAGCGGTTTTATACAAACTCGTCGCTTCTTGCATTTTTTCTCAACTGAATATTTTCTGTGAGGCTGTTGATACATTTTATTCCTAAGCATTTGGTTGTTTCTTTGAAATTTGCATGAATACAACATGGAAAGCTTTTAAAACAGTTACACCATGCTCAAGAATTCAAAGAATTTTCATCTAAGACTGTTTCGAAACGACAGGCATACAATTTCCCCTTTATTCTCTCGTAACTTTGTGTTTGTAATGGGATCCGGTAACATGCATTATTCTTCTTTCATCACCATCAGGATCAACATCAGTATGATGATGATATGATTTTAAGATGATAATTGCATTCGATTGCCTTCACATTTCTGTATCCCTTGACGGTCCTCTTCCTCCTAGGGAAAAACTGTGTCTACATTTTGCGAGCAGACACAGACAACGAAGTGGAGCAAAAAACGGAAAGTGGGTTGCGTTTTTGGACGGAACGACTTGAAAACCTTTCTGTCTCTTCTCGTAACACAAATGGAGAACTTGTGCATATTTAATGTCACTTCAACTTTCTTTCTTTTTCTTTTTTCTGCTCGTATCTTTTTTCATGCAATGTGAAAGAAACCTGCTTTTGCTAATATCATATTGTGTGTATGTTTCCTTTGTAATATTACATACGTTAAGTTAATGTAGGTTCAACCAGCCTACTTACTTCAACTTGACTTTCTTTTCGTCCTCTTCCTTTCAAGATGCTCTCCTGTGTGTACACGAGGAACAGAACGGAAAAGTAAAAGAGAAAAGATTTTCGTACATGCATGTCGTGATAATAAAATACTTTACTTTAGTGCACACACATTATGTCTGTGTACGTAGTGCATACTTACTCACTCACTTACTGTGCACACAAGCAACCGTTCGGTGTTCCTCTGCTTTCTCTTTGGAAATTTAGAAAGGCAATGAATGTTCGGTTGGATGTAGCACTCATGAGTCCCATCCAACAACACAAGAAAATGTGAAAGCATTTTAAGAAGCTGTGGCTGTTGGCTGTCTGAACCCCGTTCTGCCCACAGTTGCACGCAAGCCATCACACTTGGAATGGAGGATCCTTTTTCATGAATATTATAAAGGAGAAAGTTGCCTTTGTTAGCAATAAAATGGCAATGAATAGAGCCACCAGCACCACAGTTCCTGCTCAAAATACTAAATAGTGTGTAATATATAGAGAATCGATTAGTTTATAATACTTTTAGGGTGTCTCCACAGCAGAAAATATTCCATGTTTCTAAAAGCCTTTCTATTTTGCTTGACAAACGCTTTCTTCATCCATAACTACCCGTCCGCGCTCTAGTCGGCTCTCTCCAGAGCAAACGAATTTTATCTATCTTTTATCTAAAAATGTATTTTCCCCTCTTTGCCACTGAATGAGCTCCACTCACACTAATGCTGGTATTATGATGTTGGTGATTTTATTTTAAATATGCCTACTTTCACAATCCAATAGATTGGAGAAGACTAGAAGAAATCTTGAATCTGAACAGTAAGGTTACGTTGGAAGATAATAAAACCGTACTCAAAAGAGATTGGGCTTTAAGCTCCAAGCTTTCTCTTCTGTCGCGTCTTTCAATGGGCCTGCAGAAAGCGACGTTTTTGATAAGTCAAAAACTTTACTCGACACAAGTGTTTAGATGCCAATTGTTATATAAAATTGAAAGATGATCTTATTGCGCAACGCTTTATGATGCGACACATTTTGAGGAGATTATCGATGAAAAACATTGTACGTAACCGGATTTATTTTTGTTTCAGGTACAAAGTGGAAGTATCCTCAGCAGGTCGGTCCTTACCAATCATGACGAACGGTGACAAAGGGAGATTCGGAGCAATAGTGTTTGAAAATTACACCAAGTACCTTCACATGGACAAGTGGAATAAAGAGCTGCTTGACAAGTATTGTAGAGAGTATAACGTGGGTATTCTGGGATTCATGCCTTCACGAGACGAAACATTCGTGGGGGCACAAGTGAAGAATGCGTCTCTTTACATCGATACGAACGTTAAAGTTAAGGTAAGTTGAAAAGGGAGACAAATCTTCAAAACTTTTTCGTAGACTAGTTTAGAATAACAAAATTATTAAATTAATATTTTCCTCGTCCGTTTGTTTAACCCAGGCAAAAGGCACAAAGTTAAAGTTTTATGCGGGCACTTCTAAATAAAATACTTCTTCTTCTTTAGTCGAATCCAGTGTGAAAATGAAAATTCTGCAGTGATTCTTTAAGAATTCTAATTCAAAGTGTGTCTATACAGTGAAATTGTGCTTTGTGCAAATAACAGTGCAGATCCAGCAAGTAGCTTGCTTTCTCATTGATGTTACTTGAGAGAGAAGTAGGCACATGCTGTGCTCGCTTCTCTAACGGGCTGACCTAATTTCTAATGCCAACTTCATTACTTTCGTGATGAAAATTAATTTTATTCCGGGACCGAATATAAAAGAAAATTTCCCCTTCATTGATAGTATGTCTATACGTGGAATATCTCGGTCACCATCGTCATTCCCCTGAACGTTGAAGTTGCTCCCTTGAAATAATAATTTTTATTCACTTTCCTCCGCCATCATTATCGCGTTTGCAATCACAATGTACCACTACTTCAACGAATGAACAAGGGTGTTTCATATTTTCGAGAATCGAGAGTGGGTTCGTTGCTGTTGCTGAAATTTGACAGACTCCCTCTCGCACTAACGAAACGAAACTGAACTAGAATCTGTTTTGAAGTTATCCTAGTGATAGTGATAAACGAAATGTTATGTAATTTAATCCATTCTCCTTGAATAGATGTTCATCTAAACAGAACTGAAAAGACACCGAGCCGTAATCACATAAAAATCCATGAAGGTACAGATAGATGCATGTGCGCATACCTTTGATAAGATTTCTTTTCTTTCTTCGTCAACGTCTCGTAAACAGTGCCATGAGTACTGACGCACTTTGTTGTAAAATAGCGCAATCTATAAGTCTCGGATCTTCTAGATAATATCTATTGCTCTCCCACTCCATCCCACCATACTGAAGGGTTTTAATGACATCCCTGTCTGCGAGGAAGCGAGTCTTTGGAGCTCCTCCTTCCTCCAAGGGAAACCTCTCACAGGTCCATTAAAAGCATGGGGAAAGGTCGTTCGCAAATTGCAAATAAAAATCTTATTTCCTCGACTGAACCGTACGTTTTCACGTAAGTAAAAACATCGTGGGAAGAAAAAAGCTTGATGAAAACTGGCTTCGAAACAACAACAAGTCTCACGTATTCATCTTGAGTTCAACTTGAGAAAATTCCCAAATGAATCGTAAATTTATGAGTTTACAAGCACAGTGTGTACACAAAAAGAGAAAGAAGGAAGTGCAGGAGCAGCAACAACGTTGCTTGTTTGAGGATGTGAAATTTCAGGAGAAATACATTGCTTTAAAAATAAAAAACTGAAACAAGAGAGTAATGCAAAGATTTTTCCCCTATAGTCTTCGCTTTTCTTTCGCTTATACTCGAGACTTCTTTGCATACTCAATTTAGTTATTGTTTTTCATCTATATTCATTGTGTGAAAGGGCTGCTCACAGAAGGACCTACCTACATGAAAGTAATGCACAAAACTCAATACACTCAACCGAATAATCTGTTGAGCGATAGAAGAAGGAGACGGAAGGTAGTAAGTGAAGCCAAAAACCAATTTTCCATTTTACCTTTTTCATCAGTGGCTGCTGGTAAGACAGACTTGTTATTTTAAGAAAGAAACCCATTCACTTCTGCTCGAAATAACCGCTGCTCATAATCTAATTGAAATATGATCGGTGCTCTGTGTTACGGCGAGGGTAGTGTTCCGACACACACGACCGAAAGAGAAGCAACAGAACCTGTAGGGTATTCTATTCCATGCAGTTAAGTTTTTGCAACAAGATAGTGCTTGTAATTCTTTTGGAACTTTCTTCTCCACCACTCATTCCTGTATAGTATAATAAGTAGCTTGTGGTAGTTTGTAGTAATTTGATTTATTTTGTTCCTCCCTTGGCGAATAGAAAAACTTACCTGACTTTTTCTCAAGTAATCAGTATATATGTATTGGAAAGAATCAAGCGCTTTTATTTTTATCTTTTTCTCCTCTGTGCGCCCCTTGAAAATTGGCTTGTTTTACGCTACTATAATTTATCCTGTAACTATAACCATAACAGGCAGAACGTAGAGAAGTAAACGAAGTGGTGGCGGTTGCTGCTGCTGGTGCTACATCTTACATCCAGCGCACCAGTAATTTCTTCTTACGGAGAGTTCATAAGGTGTAGCAGTAATTTTCTTGTACCTGTCAATGTTCCTTCTCTACTCTGCTTTCGTAAGTGGGATCGCATCGCAGGTTTGCTTGAACTGAACCTTCTTGCGTTGTGCCAAAAAAGCTGGCTTGGTCGTCGTGTCCAACTCAGGAAAAGTTATTGTATGCCAAAGATCGTTTTGAATCAAAGAGCGCCAAGACAAACTTTTTTCATAACAATAACGTATGTTTGTAGAAAGTCCATTTTTCTCACAGACATAATGTCTATCCATACTTTTCTCTTTCTGATGAAGAAGTGCTCGGAAACAACAAAGAGGCACAGCATGTGCACTTGATCTGTATGTTAACTTCAAATTATTGCAACATGTCTTTTCATTTGGACTCTTTTTCCCTGCTTTGCCCTGAGTTAACCTTGTAAAAGGAACTGGTGAAAGTAAAAAGAAAGAAGCGTTTCATATTTTATATTAGTTTGTGATATTTTCGTAGAATCATTTCATCATACTTTTCAGACATATTGTATTGAGCCTAGATAAACATGAGTCCTTCAATGGAGTGAATTTTCTTAGGAAGCGTTTTATCACGTGGTGTGTTTGGAAACATTCGTATTGCTTAAATGTCTCACTGTATATTTAAGACAATGTCATATTTACTGGTTAGAGTGATTTCTTTAATATTATTGAGTCATGTTTTCATTTTCCATTATGAATTAGCGGCAAGGTTATTTTTAACGCCGGTAATAATGTTAGAACAGAACATCCATCAACTTTTGGATATTGGTTAAATTCAATCGGAATTTATAATAAATTTAACTTGAGAAAGAATCAAGACTAGGAAAATACATTTGTTGAAAGAAGTTTGAATCCCTAGTAGATTTTAAGGCACATTCTTCGCTTTCTCGACGTGACTTTTATCCTTAAGTAAAAATGTATGAGCAATCCACTTCTCTATTTAGTCAATATCATTGTTCAGGTTTGAACCTTTCTTTCTGGCTCCTCGTCCAAGTGATTGAAGAGTAATTTGTACAATGTTTGGATTTGATTCAAAAGTGGCGAGATCCGTTTTTCTTCTGTAATGTTTTGACAAGGAAAGTGATACAGAAAAACTTCTATCTCTATTTTTAACATTTTGCTTTCACTACTTTTTCAACGATTCGCCTTGCTAAACTTCTGCCTCCGATTCCTGCCTCGCTTCGTCTTTCAGCAGAAAAATCAGGAAACCCGAATTCTAGAAATGCCGATATGCGCTCGTTCAAAGTCTACATTCAAGTGTAAGCCTATGTTCACTTCAATTACCGACTTGAAGTGTTAAAAAGCAGGAACACTTATCGACTCATCGAACCGACGCAACGAATATTCGAGAAAAACGCCAAACTTGGTGAAAAGAGCAGAAGCTTGCGATGTAAAGCACAGGTTGCAATGCACTGGGATTTGTGACTTGCTGTTGGTAATTCTCGTATACGGATGAGTTAAGTGGAACAAAAGTAAAGTTTGAAGAGACGTGATGAAGGAAAAAGTCATGAAATTTAGAGCGTACTTACATTGAACGCTTATTTATTTTCTTACGTGAATTACGTAGTATTCCCTTCTTAAATACAACGCTTTATGCTCTATTTCATCTCTTTCACTTTCACCTTTTAAATGTCACGGTTGAGATTTGTAATTTAAAAAAATAAACATTACAAAAACGACTTTCTCCTGCGTCCTTAAAGACCTGTAATGCATTTGAGTCAAAGTAACATTCATTAATGAAGCCTGAAGGAAAAAGCAGCGAAAAATATCTACATTTGTTTCAGAGTGAAATAAGTACGTTTTGCTCGTTGTGTTGTAAATCACGTTACGATTCCAAAATGCCTGTGTCTGTACTCGTGAACTTGTCGCAGATTTCTTGCAAATGGCTCACAACCCATTTGTAAAACCTCCTCAGAGAGCTGCTACTAAAGCCGTGTTATTTTTATAGGCTCCCTTTCCAGAGATGATGAGCATTATTTTCTCATTCCAGATGATTGTGATCATTCCCTTATGTCATACCGAGGAAATAGAAGCGACTATAAGGGTTTATAATATAAGGGATACAATATAAGACCTGGTTCAAATTACCCAAGTAATCAGCATGAAAGGGGAAAGAGAATGCATATCACACACAACTAACTCCTGTTTTTCGCGCTCGCATGCCAATGAATGTACTTTCCTGGCAGAATAAGCTTTTTCATCCTTCTTTCCCACAAACGCGATAAAGTGTTTTTACGTGACTAAGCACGTGCATAATATAGACATAGCCACGACCGTAATGAATGCAAAAAAGCTTATACCCATATCCGCCTGATTCCCTCCTAGACAAGAAAGGAGACCCTAAAAGACTGACTCATTAATATATCTAAAATAGGTGTTGTAACATTAACCATCACAGTTTCTTCATCACACACAACAACACAAACTAAAGTGAAGTAGAATCTCCCTTCGATGGTGGTGTAACTTTCTTCTGATCACCTTTTCTTTTCTGCTTGTACACAGGCACCGCCGTTGCATCACACAGTTTGAAGTAAAACCGTGGGTTATGCCGTCCGTTGGAGAAATGTGGGGAAAGCGCATTGTTCTAGCATGTCGTTAACTAAAGAATTCATACTAAGGAATCCTTTATCAAATGTCTACACTTGGTTAAAAGTAAACAAGAAAATACATATCTCGGCAAGCACACCACACACATAATCGCACGTTCTTTACTCATGATATGATGATGTGTTGTGAGCTCAACAAGGTTGCTCTTCTTCCTCCCTCTCTAGAGAGAGAGAGCGTAGAGAGAAGGAAAGGCATTCCTAAAAGGTAAATAACAGCAAATTAATTCATTCGCTCGAACTGTTATACATATACACGTTTATTATTTAATGACTCTGCCATTCTATTATGTAAGAATATGTTGTTATATGTACGTGGGTGCACCGGAAAACAGAGGAGAGTGGAAACATTAAAGAGAAATCGTTTTTAAAGAAGCACTAACTGTGCACGTTGTCTGAGTGGAAAGCAAAGCAAAGAAAAGACCGTCCGAGAGTTGCACAAATGTACACATTGGTACTTGGGCGCATTCACTCTTACAACTTAACTTTGAAAACACTTTTTCTATGTGTATCCATCCCCTTTCGCTTCCTTGAAAACTTCACATAAAGACAAAGAGTGCCGGGCAGCGTCATCAACAAGCTGCAGTCAGTTGTTGGAATAAATGGATATTACACTGCTGTGTATATATATGCGAACGCAGATGAAATTATCAAACAAAATGCATTTTGCGTTTATTGTTCAATGCTACACAAGTGAGTGAGAGAGAAGAGGAAAAGAAGATGAGTCCTTTCAGCCCACATTATTTTTCTCTGTATAAAGAGAGGGAATGGAACGATAATTTTGTCATTGAGAAGAGAAAGTCAGTGAAAGTTTGAGAAGTAATAATGCTGCACACACGGAGCCTGAAAGAATACTCCTACATATTCAGACACAGGCTGTGTTCTCAGCACAACACAACAATTTCTAAATGGGGGTGTAATCTATTGTTGAGGAGAAAGGCGTGCGTTAAGAGAGTGAAAAGGTTTTCTGATGTATACTCTAAAAAGGAACAAAAGAGAAGAAAAGTTTTTGTACGACAAAACCACTTTGGCTTCCTGCAGAGAAAATTTTAGCTCCTCCGTACTCCGAAATTTTAATGGAAACACTGTGTTCTGAAAAAGGGTAGTGTCGTGCTGATGGTTGATGGTGGTTCTGGAGGTGAGGGTGAGGATGATGAGTTGAATGCACGGTCCCGCGGACAGATGCGTATTATTGCAACTGACAGAGTAGACCGAGTAACAGAACTGGCGATAAAGCATTGTTTTGTTTCGCTCTGGAATTAGAAAGGGAATGATGGGGTCAAATTAATGTAGCATACCCCGAGTAGGAATAATTAAATGAGGTAAGAAAGAAGAAAAAGAACTAAGCGTCCTAGTCAAAGTAGAAGTTTTGTAACAAAATTTTATGGATTGGGCGGGAATAAGGGATTCATTTTTTTCTTAATTTATTGTTTCTAAATCAGTTTTTCTTCCTTTAAAATACCCGGATTTACGGTTATGGCTTGAGCTAATCCAAGCCAAGTCTGAAATTTGCATGAGATTAAAAAGTACGGGGAACTACAAGGTGTTGACAGATGCTGCGAAGGACTTTAGACTTGTCATTACGATAAAAAAGGTCGTAGAGTAGAATTATGGCTGTATCGTCCGAATTAACAAAATTGTGTATGCACACTATCCTAATTCAAAATGGGCTACAGTAACACTTTATCACACAACACACTGCCTACAAAATCCAGACCTAAAGTAATCTAATGGGTTTAAGTGCCTCTCTAGAGATACTTGACGAGACAAAGTTTGCATTATTTATTATTATTAATTATTATTATTATATTAGGGCGAAAAGTCATTTTAACCCCTTGGCCATTTATTTTACAAATTAACAGCTCGTTATGTAGAAACGGTTCAGTTCTCACACTGTTTCGTTTATTGTGCAGTTAATTATTTCCGTATACTCCCAAATGACTTCGGTGTCGCTTTAACTGTACGATTTCAATGGATTACTTTAGGTCGTTTCGTTTAACAAGCAGCAAAAAATTCTTCGAGAAAGAACGGAAAAATTTTCAGAGTGGAAAGCGCACAGGAATTTCAGCATCCTACACACGCCGTGCGATTTTATGAGACTTTGTGAAAGTCTCGGAAAAACTTTTTCTTGCGTCCCTGAAAGAATAACTTTTGATTTATTGCCAAAGAGTGGGTCGCTACAGCGCACAAAATAAAGTGTACAGAAGAACAAGTTTGGCTTTCATGGCGCTACCGACGTTGTACATTTGATCTGTTTCCACTTTCCAGATAAAATATTCTAGGTAAAAAGAATATAATGAATATCATGTTTACCAGTTTACCTGAATGAAGACGCTAAGGTTGACTAGGCTTTCAAGCTTCGAATGCTTATAATATTAGAAGGCAAACAAAGGTTGTATTTTCGAGCAGGATATTTTTATTTGATCTGACAAATTTGCTCTAAAGCTCTTTGTGAACATCTCTAGTGTCCTTTTACTTACCTCTTGCAGGTAGGAGAAAATGATATGTTGTCGTCGGTGTACAGATAATTCACTTGAGCTTTCCTTTTATACCACCATGTTAGATATTGGAAAATCTTGAAAACAGTACATCCTTGCATGTAACCTTGCCCATCTCATGTTTTACTATTTTCACGAGTTCATAAACTTTTTTTTCTTGGAAAAGTAATCTTTGTGCAGATTCAATATTACGAGCTTCATATTATCTGTACATATATGCTTTGACAAACAAATCCTCTGCTCACTTTCTCTCCGCGGTGATATTTTTGCGAAGGAAAACATTTGCTTCAACGGCAATATAACCACGTAGTAAAGGAGCTAGAAATCAACGTAAGACTAACTTTTTTACACCTGTATCAACGTCGTTATTCGCTACATTGTTATATTAGATACCCTGACATGCATGTACTATTTCCCATTTGTTTTCGGTGAAATTTACATAAATCAGGAGAAGGAAAGCAAATTTTATATTATACAGCAAGCAACAAACAATTTGTAAACCTTGAATAATGCACCATGTACCACATGCCCACGATTATGGATGGATGATGAAAGACCAACAGTAGAGCAAGGCGCGTTTCCATTTACCGCGTTGCTTGTTTATGCAAATATAGTTGGTCTATGGCGAAGGCCGTGCATACCTCGACATATTCGCTTTGGCCTGTTATTCATTTTCTCTATTTTCTCTTCGTGCCTCTGCAGCTGGAACTAGTCGTAGAGTTATCTGCTTATTTTAGATCTTTAGACAATTATTTTGTCTGAAATTACAGAGTGAGTTTATTAACAAAATCATACGTCACCACCGCTTGCTCCGGTTACCTAAGCCATCGTTATAATGCTCTGTAAGCTAAACAAATGACGATTTGTTATTATAGTGTTTTCTTCTTTTTGCCATGATTTAAAAATCAGGACACTGCATCCATCTAAACTAGAAAAAGGCTGAAAAGATTCATTCCTTTGTGTGCCATTTTATTGCTTCGGGTTACGTGCAAGTCATGGGTACACCGAACCGCAGTCGCATTTCTTTCTCAGCTTCCATATATTTTTGTTTGGTGGCCAAATCTAGAAATGGCACACAACAACGATGATTATTTGTTTCAAGATCCAGCAAAAACACTTTTATCGCAATACATCACGATTGTAGTAAATCCTACATACATTTTCATCACGCCCCACAACTTTGGCAATCGCAATATATACACTGTTATGCTGACCTCCTCCGCCTCCTCCAGTCACAACATGCGATAAATGCAACATTTTTGCTTTTCGTGTTATTTGCTTCTTGCAAAATCACAACTCACAAATAACAAGGAAACAGCTTCGTTTTTTAAATTGCCAACTTTATGTATATTTGGTATATGCTCTTCGGTGATTTTCACGTGAATGAAGTAATTTTTCTCCGTTCTCTCTTGTTCACTTAGACGTTAGCGTGTTTCTGTTTGTCTATACATATATCAAATGTCATAAAAATACGGTTTCGGATATATAAGTTACGCTTCCCGTAACTTTCACTTCCCCCGTCCAACATGGTTTCCCGAGAAGCGGACATTTTCTTTCGCTCGTCTTTGTCAAGGATGACTATGACTGGAAAAGCTGAGCTGTGAGCCGAGAAGGAAAGAAATGGAGAGAGACCTACGAGCTGCTTTCTGCTTTTTATTATTTTGGACAACATGTTTGGTAGTATGGTAGTATAATATGAGCAAATATATGACGGTATTTTTTTTAGGTAGACACTATGTATAAGTTTCAAAGAACCGGTACGAAAAACGAAATGCTTGGCTTGTTTTTTCAAGTTTTAGAAGGAAGAGGGTACAAAGTTTTTTTTGCTCTTCCCTTTTCAATTCTCTTGCTTGGAGCAAGAATGGAAAAAAGTGTTACATGCATGTGGGCATATAAGAATCGAAAGGCTTCTTCGGTTGTGGCTGTTATTCTATCAGAAATCGTGTGGGTACGAATGGCGAGAACATTGTTGCGATTCTCTTCTGAGTTACATATTACTAGCTTTAGTTTATGTTAGTAATGCATGTTTCTTAAGTAAGTAGGTTGGTTATTAGTTGCTCCGCTACTAAAGTACATATACGTAAGTGTATATATACGGGGCACTCTGATCTTGGTACTCTCTCTTTTTGGAAGATAATATATTTGAGAAAGTGTAGGAGAGAAAGAAAATCCAATAAAATGGAGATTTAAGGTTTTCGAAGAAGTAACAAGACTGAAGGCAACTTTTTTGTATTTACGATAAAAAAAAAGGAGAAAGAAAAGAAGCAAAAGATGTTAGAATTCTGAGTACGTTTGGGTCTGGGATTTTGGGTCTTTCTAATATACTTTCTTGGCTCTTTTCATTCCCGTTACTTACACGTAAGAAGAGCCAAGAAAAAAGTGTGCACACACCGAGTCCTCACGTATGGTCGCTTTTTCCTAAATTTTTTCCTATTATTTGCTTTCTATCTACATACGATAATGTGTGCAATGTTGTTTGCTTGCTTTGGTCGTACGTACGATGTGATGGAGGTGATTGCAACTATTTTTTTTCGCAAGGGCATTTCTCTATTATCGTTACTTACTTATGTGATCTATATATGAAGACTTGAAGAGAATCGGCTCCAGTTATTTTTTCCTTCTCTACCGAGGTGACTCATATTACATTTTTCTACCCTAATAAAACAGTGTGATGAGCACTATAATATCATTGAAAAGAGTGTTTCCTTTCCTTATATTACACATTAGTGTACATGGTATTCATGTACTTTTCCGATGTTTGACATACTGGAGCCAAGAAAGAACTCCCCTTTTGGCATTTCTAATAGTAGAAATTCAACTCTCGTAGTTGAGCTGCTGAGAGAGAAATGGCCCTTCATTCTGATTTGACCGCGTTTGGTGTTCGTGCATCCTTTCTCCTGGGTTAGGTTTCCACGTAGTATTCATATGTCTAGCCTTAACTGAGCATGGTTGCTTTTTTCTCATCTCTCTTCCTACATATGTGGATTCTCATCAAAATTCATGGCGATGTGATAGGCGGCAGAAAGCTCTGGTGTGTAAGTGAAATCCTGTAATGATGACGAGGAAATGGTAAAGCTTTACTTTACTCGAGTCGCTTGCCTGGGCCGCTTTGTAATTAACCTGAGTTGGAAACGTATCAGCAAACGTTAGCTGTTTTTCCTCTGCTTTAATGAAGGAGGTGTCTGTGCCCTCCTTAAACTATCTTTCACCTTTACCATAAAAATATATTTACCATTACCATATTAGAAAGGATATTCAGGTCGTGAAGTGGGAATTATGATACATACAAAGGTGAAATGAAATGAAACAATGACATCAGCATGAAGTAAAATGAAGCTGAGCTCGCTCTGATTCTTCAATTATGAACACACCCTGACCAAAATGACGTTTTCATGCTTGAAGGAAGGGCTCGGGAATACTCTCTTCATTCGTCATGCTCTCCACTTCGGATCCCTGTTCACTAAATAAAGAAGTAGTTGCATTGTGATTGTGACCGTTGATGATAGCTTGATCATCTATAATGCAGGTTTTATCTCAACAGAGAAACAAGGAGCATTTGGCGTGATGGTAGAGCAGCAAACAGAAAGAATTGGAAAGAACCGATTCCAGACTCAGATAAAGCCTTAGAATGAATATTTTAGCAGTTTAAAAACTATCCTTAAACTTTCTCGGAAGCTTATTGACTGAGTGAAGTGAGGAGTGTTTCTTTTTCATGGAATGAAATGTGTGCTTTTCCAAGAAAAAGTGCTGCTACAATATACGTTTATTTGTTGAACGTTACTGGTTACTTCTTTTCCACATGAATGATACATTTTTTTGGCATGACGAAATCATATCCGGCGGATGCTGCTGTGTGAAAGTATCGCAATACGAAGAATTCAATTCACACGGGCGAAAGGTTTTGTAAGAAGCATAAAGTGAAGAAAGATTTTGCCTTTCTGTAAGTAAACTCAGGTGGAGGTGGAACATGGTTTGTGTATGGTTTGCTTAGCACACAAAATTGTTTGGTAAACAGCAACAGAACCAAGATAACAACATATATTTTCAAAGAAAGGAAAAGAAAGTGCATTCAACTTTTTCCAAGTATTTCGTTCGATCGTATCCGTATGTGTTGGTTTGATGCTCTGGTTCCTTCGAAGTTATTGTTCATATTGTAAGCGCATTAACAAAAGACCATTTTCTTTTGTACTAAACGCGCTAACTATGCTCTCCCTTTAAAAAGAAAAAAAACTGAAGCAGACAGGCAATTTCTTTATCATCATAATATTATGTAACTCTGATTTCCGTAATTGCCATATGGTCTAATGTCGTGCAGTATTAAAACCTAAAATCTTTTTATTATTCCAATGGTGCAGAATTACATGGTGCACACAACAGAACAAAACGATGTAATATTATGTTTTCATAGAATCTAAGTTTATGCCGGGGAAGATGGCTATCTCCATTGTGCTTATACTGGAGCCTTGTTTTGGTTTGATTTTTCAAATAAGAGCATAATGGCTTTCTATTCCCTCTTTGTCGTTTTGTGTGCAATAAAAAATAGATCACTACTTTGTGATGAAAAAAGCGCGTATTCTCTACGTATAGTCCTACTTAGGTACTTATCGCCCGGTGTATATTAATAGGGCTCCACTTTTAAAACTTTTACATTTGCACACATAAAAGGCAGCAGGCGGTCGTTTTGTTATTATTGTTGCAAGTAGAGACTACATAGACGATGGAAACGAGAAGGTTTTCTTTTCAAAAGTAGATTTTCAGCGGTTTTCTATTGGCGGTCCGTCGAATATTTTTTGTCCATTGCATAGCATTATATTGTACTTTATATTATATTGGATGCTTTGAATTTTTCTAGGAAAAGAGAATCGCATGTTATGCCTACATTATTATAAATGATACGTTTCTGTAATGCATAAATACATGTATGGATTCAATAATAGGCATATTATGATCCTGATCATCGTCCTCCCTCGTCTCGTCTCTCCTTTTTGATGTATTTCTTTTTTGATAAACTTATAAAAGTATGGTTTCTTTTTCATTTCTTTGAGTGTTGTTCTCGTGGACTTTTTATGGATGGGCACACAGACTAGGCCCAACAGTTGTTTCGCTGCTTCACCCGGTCCATTCCGTTTAGGCAGGCTCTTATGCTGTTAGGTGAATTTGAGTGCCATTGTTGCGAGGAGAGAGAGTGAATGGCTTGCAATATTGGTTCTGACTGCATTGCTGTTCCCCGTTTTTATGTTTGATTACATGGATGATGGAAAAGTGTAGAGGTTCGGGCGTCTCTAGTCCGTCTGCTTTTTCATGTTCTTTCTCATAATTGTATTAAAACATTTATACTCTTCTAATATAATTGAGTTGAGATGGAGAAAAAATGTAAAAAGAAGCTTCACGAGAAACTTCACTTTTGAAATCAATAAGTAAAACAGCATCAAAGCCACTCGCATAGAAGATCCTGTTACAAATTCCCACTATTATTTCTCAATATGTTTCTTGTCGCAGTTGACTTAAGCATTTGCTTTGTACAAAGTGAAACGTGAACAGGGGAAAGTGAAAGAGAGGATGAGGAGGGTTAAACGAAAACGGGGGAAGGAAGCACACAAAAGGAAAATTGATTTTACTAACCAATGTTTAACTTAATGTATGTCTGTATTGTATTGTACAGGACGCTTACTTGAATCCCAGCTCTGGAGTGCTCCGACTCACGCGAGCAGGTGATATAGGTATGCAATTTTTAATCCTAGCCTGTTCATCTTCAATGTATACAAGTTGAAGGTAATAAAGTAGATATAATATGGTTTATGTTTGTATATTTATAGTGAAAGGCCTTCTTCCCAGCGAACCGAATGACCTCTGGACGATATTTTCACCGAATCACACAACCTATGAGCCTGTCTCAATGGCCACACACTATCATGACCACGAGGCTGAGTATCTTCATTCCCCGCCTTCAACGTCCAATATGCCGCTCATTACCGTTGTACAGGTAGGCAAAAATTGACTTTCATATTTTTCGAAACCGTTATCGTTATCACAAAACGGGAGGCTTTTCCTTTTTTCCATGCGATTTGATTGCTAAACACTACACTATTCTTCTTTTTCTGGAGCTTAGCTTTGTAATATTTTTCTTTTCATGGGAAGAGAAAATACAGTTTTATTTTTATGCAAAACAATAACATGTGAAAGTGAAAATATACAAGAAAAATACTTGTAGAAAAAAAATATAAAAAATAAATATTTGCAGACGGACTACATCATTTACATGCAGGATGATATGAAGGATCACGTAGATACGTTTGCATACGTTATAAATGGCATCGTTTTGCTAACGCTGTCCATAAATTGGAGTTAAAATTGGATTTCTGTCTGACTTTCCAAGAAGACCCAAGTATTACATGAGAATGAGAACATTGGATAGGTACACATGGAAAGAGGGAGAAAGGCATGCACACAGGGGGAAAAGGGGAAGCAAAAAGAAAAAGCAACAACTCACAGAAGAGGATATTTTTATGAAGTAAAAAAGCCCTTCTTCGTCTTCCCACAAATAATGTTGTAGTCAGTCGTTGGTGGGCATGAATGTATCAAAATATTGTGAGTTTTTCGTCTTGAAAATAAAAAATGGTAGCTAAGCATGAATTCGCTTGGGTGTTCGCGCAAAATAAACTACATTCACAACGCAACAGTAAGAGGGTTACGTATGTTGAACATAAAACGCGTTATATATGATGGATCAAGTTACTTTTCAAGTTTTTTCTAATATTTTCAAATGGCAAGGAATGAAGTAAGGATGAATAGTGGAGATATGTTCGTACCTATTATTTTGTTCTATCGCGTATCTCGAGCCTTTTACAATAATGCTTTTGAGGTTTTTATATATTTGCTTTGACTTTCCTCTTTTTTCTGTTTATTTGAATGAGCCAAGGATAGCGTCGTGTGCTTTTAAGGTATAGCTTTTTTAAGAAAGGAGGACTGAAAGGCGAGTGGCTTCCTCTTTCTGCACTGACAAGAGGCAATGTATTGAAATATGTACTTTGTGAGTGTATCTTTGCTCAGAGCTTTAGGATCGGGTTAGGAGAGATGTGTTATTTTGTCTGTTTTCAGAATGAACTACACAAGTATACGACGGGTCCATCGGGAGTCGTTGTTTTTTGTAGCCGGAGGCTTCGTTCCTTCCCTTTTCATAGACACAATTTATACACACATAACATAATTTTTGCAGTGCAGAAGAGAGAGGGAAAGGAAATGGCAGCCGTAGAATGTCTGTCTATCTCTGTCTATACGGTGTGAACAAAACTAAACTAGCTAATATTGATGTACATTGAGATAGAGTTATAGTTTTGAGTCGAGTGGTGTGTTGTGCTGGTTTCGCGTAACTCGCTTTCTCTCTAGCAGTGGCAAGAGTACCATAGCGCGACAGGAATGTCCCCAGATAATTATTCTCTATATTTTTCTCGTTTTCATATAATGTATTTTTGCTTTTCGCATCTGGATAGTATTGATGAATAGTTTCTGCGATGTTGCAAGTATAATAAGCAGTGATGAGGTACATCATGAGAGATATTGGGGTAAAATGGGACTATTCAATTGTTCTGTTTGTAGAGCATAAAGATTGTTTGTTGTAAGATGTTTATTTGTTGGACCATAGTCATGAAGAATGCAAAAGGAGAATTAGCTTTGTTGAAAAGTCCAAGTCCGGAGAAGAATGTATTATATACAAGGTAAGTTTGTAGGTCTAAAGTTGCAGTGGTACCCTGAAGTGTTAACAGTGCAGGGGCAGTCTGGGCTTGGCTGTTGGTACTGTTTCTGTTTCACTTACTCCTCCACGTTTGCAATTCACATTCACATCAAGAATGAAATGTTAACAAGGCTAGTAGTGTAGTGTGCACTGGGGACCATAAGTCATGCACTGTTGGTGATTACGTCTATAACGCTCATATTAAAATCGCATAATGGTGTTTTGTATAGCTTGCTTATGAAGTACTTCTCTTTTCTCCCTGACGAAACTTTCTCCCGTTGTTGATCATGTTGAAAGGGAAAAAATTAATGTGTTTTTTCTTTCTTGCTTTCTTTCAGGATAAAGGTGAAGAGGACGGCATTCGTCGAGTGCTATTCGGGGCTGGACTCAAATTCTGGCTCAACAAATTACTTTTCTTAGATGCCGTGTCGTACCTGAGTCGTGGAAGGTTGAGTATAAGCCTCAAGAGATATCTCCTCATTGATATAGATGACATTTTCGTCGGGGAGAAAGGGACAAGATTAAAAAGTAGTGATGTCGAAGTAAGCCAAATAAATTCTATTATAGATTATAGATAATGGACATTATTCGGTTACATATTACTTTTTATATAAACATCTACCCACATGTTTTTCACGATATTTGATATTCCCTTTTACAGTGGTCTCTTTTACCTATTTTTTCATTCAGTAGAGTGGACCGCTTTTCTATTAATTCTTTCTTCCTGTATCATATTACATTCTGCGTCTTTTTTGGTTCACTATGTCATGTCACTGGTGAATTTTTGCTACACATAAGCAAACAAATAACTCCAATATTTTACTGAGTACCGTTGGCTTGCACTGTTTGAATTTTCAGGCAATCATGGATACTCAAGACAGGCTCCGCAGACTGGTTCCAGGGTTCCGATTTAATTTGGGTTTCTCCGGCAAGTACTTTCATTACGGAGATGAGGAAGAAAACACAGGAGATGATTTGTTACTTGGTAAAGACTAACCATTTGTAATTCAGGCAATCATGGATACTCAAGACAGGCTCCGCAGGCTGGTTCCAGGGTTCCGATTTAATTTGGGTTTCTCCGGCAAGTACTTTCATTACGGAGATGAGGAAGAAAACACAGGAGATGATTTGTTACTTGGTAAAGACTCTAACCATTTGTGTAGCACACTTATTTTTTCTTTTGAATGAATGAATGTATATGTATTATGTTATGTGTAACCAATTCCAATAATAGAGGAAACGAAATTGTGTTTACTCTGTTTTTGTACTTTTTCTCTCCAGCGAACAGTGATAAATTTATGTGGTTTCACTCACATGTGGAATCACATCCAGCCCCACTTGTACTCGAACACCACACAACTTGTCGCAGATATGACGAAGAACAAAGACTTTGCAAAGGCAAGTTACAACAAGCAACGAACCGCCTACCCATTATAAACATTCAGCGTTTGTTTGAGAAAGGCTAAAAATACAAAATATGACTATCGACTCAACTTCTAAAAATTCGTCACATCACACATTCTCATGTTGAGTGTGTATGTATCTTTTTTAAATCAATTTTTCTATATCTCTGTTCTATTAATATAGGAACACGGAATACCAGTTGATTCCGGTTACTCAGTTTCTCCTCATCACTCTGGTGTATATCCAGTGCATGAGGCATTGTATGAGGCCTGGAAGAAAGTTTGGAATGTGAAAGTGACGAGTACAGAAGAATACCCTCACCTCAGACCAGCTCGACTCCGAAGGGCTTTTATTCACAGAGGAGTTATGGTAAGTAAGCTGAAGCTAACTCAGTTTCAATTCAAGCAACTGCTCCTATCTTCTCACCATTTTCATTCTACTGGAAATAATAGTAACATCTTGAGCAAGTCTAATCCTATATCAGTCAGATCAGAAACATGTAACAATCCATGTGTTCGTGTGTCCACAATTCTTACTCCTGCATCAGTCAACATCGATGTTCAAACCAATATGTAACAATGTGAACAAGAAATCAAACACGATTTCCAGAAAAGTTTTTTTCTAGCTATTTTTCATGTCGCGGACTTTTTTCGTTTTAAAGTTTTTCAATATGATGCATTTCTGTCCACACAAAAATAGGAGTCAACGCAGCAAAGATAAACCAAAAAGTTTGTTGATCATCGTCTATTCCAAAATGGGATGATAAGCTAACATTTTGGATTATCATCGTTGCGTTGACTCTCCATAATACTTGCGTATTCGAAACAAAAAGAACCGTAAGCAAAATCAAAAACTAATAGAAAATAGAAAATGCCTCTACTTTCACTCACATAGATCTCCGGCAATAGGCTAAAGTCATGCTTTCACTTGCTTTCACTTTGATCATATCACAGCAAGGGGGGTGTGAGAGTCGGATAAAACACGACATTTGTATTTGGTTCGGTGCTACTGCTCGAGGCAGAAATTCTAAAGTGACGAGGTTGGTTGCGGTGTATACAATAAGCATGGGTATCATCAACTGGATAAAGCGTTCTGCGATGATGATGCTCTTCCTCTTTTATGCGTTAAAGTTGTAAAAAGATCCATTTTAAAATCAATATGTTCTCTTTGCCATGTATCTTTTTGCTTGAGATGTGTTCCAAATCCAAGTTCAGTTTAACGGTAGGAAATGGCTAAAAATATATGAGCTTTTATGGAATATCGTCTCTTTACTTCACTCGTTTGTTGTGGGTCTCTTCCCTTGTAATAAAAATGGCCCACATGTCTAGGCATTAGTATCTCGTGAAGTCGAAGTAGGTATAAAAATGTGTTATTCATTCTACTTGGTGGCGGGGGATCTAGGAGGACCACCTAATCTAACTCACAGCCACAGCTTATATCATTACAAGTTGAGCTTGTCTATAAATTGACAGTAAATCATCAGTAAAATCCTGTCTTCATAAGAGAGAAATACCTAGTAGAATGGCAAATGGCAATAAGTGCCAAGGGTCATTTACGCACAAAAATCTGATACCCACAATCAGTAAAATGCCTTTTTAACACAAGAAAAGGGTGCCGACTGGGTAATGCCCACAAGTGGTACAAGAAATGAGGAAATTATAAAAAGTTCTTAAAAGTGATGGTAAATATTTATACCGCAGAAACTTGCCCTTTTGATCACACCTGTCTTTGCAGCACGGGAAAGACAACTCACTGCTTGTTAGCCCAATACTGTGTGCTTTAAACCTGCTTTCTTGCATCAACTCAAAAGGAAGCCATTGCCGGCCCAGGGATTTTGTCTTTTATTATATATAAGATTCTATAAAATGAAACCTATTGTAATAATTAATAATAAATGTGGGAAGTTGACTTGAAAATTGTTTTATCGGTAAATAACAAACTTTAGGAGTAATTTTTAAAGACAAATAACAAAGTAAAAACTATTAAATTGATTACAATTTTTAACTCTAATTTTCTTTTTTAGGTTCTTCCTCGTCAGACATGTGGACTTTTCACTCACACAATTTTCATAGATCGTTACCCCGGGGGTCAGTCGAAACTCGATGAAAGCATTTGGGGAGGAGAACTCTTTCAAACAATTATATTCAACACTGTAAGATCCTAAAAATATTTGAATGACAACTCGCTTTGCTCTTTTATGATTTCTATTATTTTGCAACTTGTCAGAGAGAAGTTTGTATCTATTCTACTTTATCCATCACTCGAATGAATTTCGTAGCACTCAGGAGTAATTTAGTCAACTTTCATTCTTGTCAAGTAAAGTAAATGATGTATCTGGTTGTTGTTAGTTAAAATCCTATACGTTCCCAAAAAGAAAAAAAAGGTCTTTGAAATCCAATAACTTTTTCCGCTCAATCATTCTGGTGACTCTCGTGTTGTATTAAATTCTTTTGCTAAAGAAAAGGGAAATGGGGAGGAGGGAAGGTCGACGAGTTTTTTTTCTTTCTTGAAGCTTGTAAAATGTCTTCTAAAACGTCTATTGATGGAGACTACAAAGAATGTTCTTTAGTCTTTGGATAGGAACTTTTGGAAAAGCGAATGCTTTAGCGTTGCGCTGGAGCACAGGCTGCCAAAAATAGGCACAATAATTTCACATTTTATTCAACAAAAATAGATGCATTTACTTGCCTATCTGTGATTCTTTTTTTATCTGGAATTTCGCTGGTGAAAGCAGAAAAAAAAACTTTCTTTTATTTGATCTTTTTGGATTACATGATGGAGTAAATCACATACTCAAGTTATTGGAACAAGTTTTTCCCCGTTTTTCTTGGCATCATGCTTTTATAGCGGATATCATCAGCGTAAAAAAACGAGCTCCAATTACCTTTAAAACAGGATTGTCGGCAGAAGGAGAAAGAGAAAAAAGAGTCGAATTTCTTGAAGGGTTTCGTATGGATTGGAATGTGTGGAGCCACACACACATGAGTGAAATTCTCCATCCATATCACATTCACATACGCTCAAAACTAAACTCATAATATACCTAGTGTCCCTAAAGTAAACAATAATCATAATCTTTTATTGCCTTCTCCTACACGTACGGCGGCACTGCGCTGTTTCTTTTTTACATGAACCATGTCGTTAACTTAGAAAGAGGTCTGGGTCTGTGACCGTTTTTTCCTCTTGATAGCTTCACCATCTGCCTTTTCGAAACTTTATTCTGCCTGCACAGTACGAGCATCGCACACATGAAGACGATGTCATCAGGTTTTCGAAATGAAAGGATTTTTATACGCAATTTGAAAATAGAATGAAATAAAAAGATTTTAAGCGTTAGAGATTTCCTCTGATCCGGTACCTGATGGCGAACGTGAGTGCAACCCAAAATGAATGATAAAGGAACGTTTATTAGTAGTTGATACAGATGAAACGTTTCAAGGATATATTTACGATTTGATTTTTATTTATTATACGCTTTGCTACTACTAATGCAATTGCTAACAGGCTTTCTCTCGTGTAGATTGTAAATGTAAACTGTACGCATTGGACACGTTGACAATAATTTGGAATTCTGTCTCTGTCATTCCAGATCAATGTGTTTATGACACACATGTCGAACTACGGGAATGATAGACTGGGGCTCTATACATTCGAGAGCGTAATAAAATATGTTCAGTGCTGGTAAGCGAAAAGATTAATATAATAAAAGTTTCCAACGAATAAGACGAGTAATGTACACTGAAAACCGAACCTTGCCAATAAATGCTTGTTTAGGACAAACCTGCAGATGGTTACACTGCCGCCTGTCCTTCTAGCGGAGAAATATTTCAAAATGCATCCAGATGAATTGGATCCGATTTGGGGGGTGCGTACCACAAAAACCATTACACCTTTCACTTCACTTTTACTTTTACCTATTGATTTTATTTTGGAGTCGAGAAGTTCTTGTGATAAGAGAAAAAGAAAAGAGAAATGGTCAATGACGAGTGGTAAATATTTTTTCAGAATCCTTGTGACGATCCAAGACACAGGAAAATATGGGCTGCCAATAAAACCTGCGACAGCTTGCCACAGTTCCTGGTGATCGGACGTAAGTTTTCTCTAGATGTTAGTTGGACGTGATTGGTA